>JAJPUD010019405.1:0-26619 GCA_023553655.1 Myrmecobius fasciatus | reverse complement strand
TCTATAAGAAACAACCAGCAGGACGATTTCAGGGCCTGGAGAGACTTGCATGAACTGATGCTGAGTGAAACGAGCAGAACCAAATCATTATACACAGCAACAACAATATTACATGATGATCAATTCTGATGGACATGGCTCTCTGCAACAAAAGAATTGTCTCAAACCAGTTCCAATTGTTCAGTGAAAAAAAACATATACACCCAGAGAGAGGAAATGAAATATGGACCACAACATAACATTTTCATGCTCTCTACTGATGTTTGCTTGCATTGTGTTTCCTCTCTCTGATGTTCTTTTTTTCTTGTAGATAGGATTTTTCTTGCACAACTTGTCAAGTATTTTAATATAATTAACATGTAATGGACTTCCTGCCATCTAGGGGAGGGGAGGGGACTGGGGGTAAAATTTGTAATGGAAAGCTTTGTAAAGATCAATGCTGAGGAACTACCCATACATATGTTATACAAATAAAAAGCTTTAATAAAATTTAAAAAAAAAACTATATAGCTCCTGAATTCTGTAGAGAGTGACTTATAATGGGTAAGAAGTATAAGATCTAAAAATTTTAGAATTTTTTTAAAGAGTTGCTCCAAAGACATATCTACTTCCAAATCACAAATTATCAAATAATACTAAAGCTATACCTATACTTATCTTTTATAAAATAGCTGTCCAAAGCATTAACTTCATTTTAGAGAAAATCAATGGAAGCAAGTAATAAAGAACCTCAGCCTCAAAATCTAAATTGCCTATCTTAGGGGAAAATAAATATAGTTGGCAACTATTAAAACTTTTTAAAGTACATTTGCTGTCTGGTCCTGAGTATAAGAAGCATTCTTACTCTAAATAAAACTGAGGGGAGGGCAGAGGAGAAAGAAATTGCAAGAAAATGTGAGAATAAATCAGAATGAAGATTATTTCACTAAATCTGTCAATATGGTATTGAACTTCTGGTAATTATTTGCAAAAAAAAAGGTCATCCATGAAAATAATTTTTGCATATGTACCAACATTTAGTTGCTGAGGATAGAATGTAGAAAAAATGCTAATTTTTTTTCCAAAAGAAATAACCTTTGTAAGTCTCTATTGAAAGTCAGTTTGTCATGAATCTATTGCTAAAACTAATAAAAATGTACTCAGAAATTTTTAGATATATTCTACATTGGTATCATTCCAGTTGTTTCTTTAGAGTATATCCCGAGCTAGATTGTACTGTTGGTGTCATGGGAGAAGAGTATTATAGGGAAGGATTTTCATAGATAATTGTTGGATTTTTTAATAAATGTTTACATGAAAAAATTCTTCAAAATCTTATACTAGATTTATGAAATCTTTTTTTTAAAAAAATAAGACAAAAAAGTAGTGATTTTGTAAAATAAGGTAATGAGTTTAAGTTTAACTGTAATGGAAGCAAGATTAATACATAAATAGGAATGATCATAAAACTGTCCTAAATAATACTCAATTATACTTTGAAAGTAACCAAAAGACAAATAAGCATACCTGTATATTAGTATTTATATACTAATACCATGAAGCTTCTTTTAAAACTAGCAAGGGGAGAAAAAATTCCTAAAACAACAATTATTCTTTATATATAAGTATTAATCATTAAGAATCATTAAGAAACACTTAACATTCCCTAGCTGTGTGACTCTGGGCAAGTCACTTAACCCCAATTGCCTCAGCAAAAAAAGCATAAAAAAAAAAAAAATCATTAAGAAAGGCTCCTGTCTCCTTCCTTGGCATGTATGTTTTAACACAATAATTTGTGCTCAAACAACTTTTGAAAAAGTCGATGACAAAATCATCTATAAATCTCTCTCAAGGAATCACCATATCTATGTCTAATCAAAGTTGTTTAACACACACATGTAAATATTTTGCATAATTGCCATCAAATATATTTAGTCATTAATCATTGGTTAACTAAGTATTTGACTTATTATTTCCTAAATTAATCACACAAAGGCCACTCTACCTTCTTTCCTCTAAGTATGACATGATAATTCTTCATTCAGAAGATCTGCCTCATTTTAAACTATGCCATGCCTTACAAACATCCTATAAGCCTTGCCATCTTTTTGTAAAGAAAACTCCATTCAACTTCATCCTGTCCTCTAGAATGTTAATTTTAAGACATTATTTCAAGAGCTGTTATTTCCTAAGAAAATTAACAATAAACTTTAATTTCAAATACATAAAAAGTATTTAAGAAGCACCTAAAACTCATATATATTTTTATTAAAAACAAAAATTCTTAGTAAAAACAAAATAGAATAGATCTGGAATTGGAAGGGATGTAAGCAGCAAGAAAGTCTAATATCCTCATTTTACAGCTTAGGAAATTAAAGCTAAGCAATGTTTAAGTGACTTGATCAAGGTCAAACAAATAAATGGGAGTTGAACCCAGAACCTCTGACTCCAGAGAGGGTACTTGTTATACTTGTTATATTATGCTTTGTTTTTATATCACCTTCATTTCCAAATATTTTCCTTACCATGCTTCCCCCAGTAAACCTTATCTTGTAATAAATATTTTAAAAGAAAAACAGTTCAGCAAAACAACTATCATATCAAACATGTGATAGTGTATGCAATCTTTCATACTCTCAATGTCACTCCTTCCCCTTCTCATTACCTCTGCTACAAACAGAGTAACATACATTTTCTCAACTATTCTCTAGGGGCAAGTTGGCAAAAAATACATACTTAACAAATTACAAGATTTCATGAGAAAAACACATAAATATCAATTATTAATTAATTAATCCCTCAGTGCCCTAGACCAGAGATATCAAATAGTTTACCAACAGGCTACATGTGGCTCACAACAGTCCCAAGAGGCTCCCAAACTAGATTAAAATGTAACTGGAAAATAGTTAACAAAATAAAAATACAATACTCCACAGATAACATTGAGATAAGTATTTTCTAAGTCATTATGAGGCCTGCAGGGATCCCGCTGTACAGTTCAGTAGTCCTCACTCACCAATTTCAGTTTGAATTTGACACCATTGTCCTAGACAACTTCAAGACTTTAAAGTTATCAAGCAGTGTAAATTGCTAAGAATCACCTGGAGTACTCAATTCCCTACACTAATGAAATCATAGATCTTCCAAAAAGGGAAAAAAAAAATCTACTCCATAGCCCTGTTTTAAGGATTAAAAATGAGAATTACATATAATCTTTAATGAGCAATAAAAGAATAATTTTCTTATTTTGAATTTTAAAATAGAAACTAATTAGTAGGTTGTTTTTCTTCTATAGATAACAAATTGTGGTTTCAGATGTAAAAGAACAAGAATTTTTAACAAAAAGGATCTTAATTTATCATAGACTATACATTTATCTCTAATTTTCTTACCATGTATGAAAGTGATGTAAATTGTGTCCTTGATTGTGTGTCCCCTGATTGTGAGGAGAGGGCTGGAGAGACCCCAAATTTCTAAAACCCTCCTGTAGAGATAGGAGGGGCCCCACCCATCTATTCATAGGGAAAGTTCAAGATCTCTACCTATTCAATCAGAAATCTTGGCCTAGGGCAATAATCACCACCCTATATAGAAATTAGTCCTTAATCTCCCCACCCTGAAACCTTAGAAAGCAAAATAAAAGGATGATTCTGAACCCCAATCTTTGCTAATTCCTACAAGGGAAAAGCCCACTGAGCCACTGCTCAGTGTAAACCCATCTTGGCTAATTCCTATCAGAAAAAGGCCCACTGAGCCATGCTCAGGGTTAACTAAGCTTTGCTAATAACCCACCTTTACTTCTCCCCTTTTGGAACTGCATCACTAAGAAAGTTGCTTCTCTGCTATAATAAACCCATTTTTCCATAAAACTCTTCCCTCCTTCCTTGGGGTTCATGGATTCCTCCACCAAGCCCACAACTGGCCAAAGGGGTCCCCTCACCCCTTTTCTCATACCTCATCAAAAGCAGGAGAGATACTGATAGAGAATATCCAAAAGAGGGTAATCAAGACAATAAATTCACTCAAAACTATACAAATGATATAATTAAAGTAGAATAGCAGCTTTCAAATATTTATAAAGAATTGTCAAATGAACAAAGGATATCAGATTAACCTACAAATGTCAATCAACAAGTAATTATTAATCACTTACTATATTCCATATACGAAAAAAACTTCATAAAAAGTATAGGCAACAGAAAATATAACAGGTTGTCACCAAAGATGGAAATTTATATAAAGTATTTTATATATCATAAAGTACTAGTTTATCTATTTTCAATGTAATATAGGAAAAAAGTAAGCATGCTTATTTTCCAATGTTTTTCCTTGATACTATTTCCTCACTAGATTTTAGAAGTGTTGTTCTTCCTTGGTTCTCTTATCTATGTGGCCATCACTGCGGTTTTCTTTGCTGTATCATGTACTATTTGCTGTAGGAATACTCCAATACTATCTAAGATGTCTATCTCTATTCCCTCTCTCAGTGATTATAGTTCATCCCTATGCCATCCAGTTTAAAATGTCCAACAGCACAATGGTCTCATGAGCCTGGAGTTGAGGAATGAGACTAAGGACATCCCCTACTCAAAGAAATTCCATGGTGAAGCAATTGCAGAAAAATCCACACATATATCAATTGTTCTTCTTCTGAGGTCACAAGAAGCAATAACTTGTTCTTCCAGCCTTTTTTTTTTTTTTTTTTTTTTTGGAGAGGGAAAGGACACAGAGGGGGCTGCTTCTCTGCTTGGAGAAAGAACTGGAGGAGATTAAACTTCTACATCACAGGAGATCTCCCTATCTTCCAACACTAAGGTTTGAAAATTAATGTCTACTTAAGTCCAAGTCATCTTAGGAAAAAAATAAGAATTGTAGAAAAAAGTTCCTGTTTCTCACCTATTCTGGACACTTGATCACCCAAATGACAAGTACTTTCCTATAAGCAAAAGGGAACATACATCTCTGGATGCCTCCTTACCTTTCAGAACCTCTGAGTGCCAATGAGCAAATAGTTATTCTCATTACAAAATTATTATTCCCTGATTTAAGAGAATGAGAATCTGGTTGAGTTTCAATTCTTTTTTTTTTTCCAAAAACTATTTCTAAATCTTTCCAATGTAACTGTTTCCTACGTATATTAATATGGTAATAAGTTTTTTTCCAAAAACTATTTCTAAATCTTTCCAATATAACTGTTTCCTACATATGTTAATATGGTAATAATATGGTAATAAGTAATAAGTACATCTAAAATGAAGCCTATATTACATTGAAAATAGATAAACTAGTACTTTATGATATATAAAATACTTTATATAAATTTCCATCTTTGGTGACAACCTGTTATATTTTCTGTTGCCTATACTTTTTATGAAGTTTTTTTCGTATATGGAATATAGTAAGTGATTAATAATTACTTGTTGATTGACATTTGTAGGTTAATCTGATATCCTTTGTTCATTTGACAATTCTTTATAAATTTATTCTTTATAAATTTATTATTTCAGGATTTTAGAGGATTCATCCACATAACAGTAAGAGGGTAGAGCTTGGAGTGGAGTGGGAAAGTTATTAAGGAAGAATCTGTGAGTCAGATATTGATCTCTTTGAGAAAAGAAGAATGATCGCTTTGAGAAAAGAAGAATGATCGCTTATAGAAGACTGAGATGGGAATTTGTACAATGTAACGTTAGGTTATTAGGCAAATGAATGGGTAAAGAAGAACTTTAAGCACTGTTGTCAAATGCTAGGGATACAAATATGAAAGTAACACTACCTGCTCTTGAGGACATCAACATTTTAATAAAGAAAAGCAACACACATAGGAAACTTCAGCTACAAAACATGTAAATGTCTAGTGGTCCTTAACTGCAATGACAAGGCAAATGGTAATGCCTCTTTTTTTTGCCCTTTAATTAGTAAAACCCTATAGTTTCTGATGTTAGACTATTTGATAGGGTCAAGGACTTTAATATTGTGAACTTCCTTGTTCTCCTAAATCTGAGTTAATTGACACTAACCCCATAGTCTAATGCCGAAATATTGTATGATGAGATTCTGAAAGTTTTCTCAGCTCTGAATTGATAATATTGTAGATATTTTTGATGACTATGCAAAGTTAGGGAAAAATACATTTGGAAGGGGGAAAAAAAGGTACTGTTTATATAACAGATATTACTCAATGAGTCAACAATAAACTAAAAAAGACCATCTCATAACAAATGAACAATGTCCAACTTGCATTTTTATGTTACATTTACACACTATACAAGAAACTTCTATAGTTTAACAGAAGATGAATTTATTTCTGTATATTCTGTCACTCAGTCCACAAGCACTTATTAAGTATCCAGTATGTGTCAGACACTATGCTAAGTGATACGTATTGCTCACATTCTGGTTTGAAAGAATGCTTCACTCATTCCAAAGAAAAACTAATGCAACAGTGATCCTTCTCTGACTTTTTAGATATTTGCAAGTATATACAGTTATTTCAAAGGTAGCAAGAAAGTTTCATGAAGAAATTTAATTTCTTTTACTCTATATTAATCTATACATATAGAAGTTGTTAAGAAAATGAAAACATAGAATAATTCCAAAAATACTCAGAATCATTATTCCAGAGATTTGGATTACTTCACTCAGGGAATGTCCTTTTAAAATAGATGCTGTCCAAAGCACCACTTTAACATCCAAAAGATTCTCCCATTCCTTGATCCCTCCAACAAATTTGTCCTAAAGTATAACTTACTGGATAAAAATGTTTAACATAATTAATAAACTGCTACAAACAAAAATATTAGCTTTTTGTATATACCCATCTATTTAATGATACAGTGCTATTTTTAATATGAATATGATTTAAGTCAAAAATAAATTAAATAATAGCTCTAAAACAGAAATGCTATTTACAAAGCTAGAGTAAAGTACTGATTAAAATCAAGGGGAAAAAGTCACTGTTGGCTTTTGAATATGTCTATTTGTTCATTTAATTAAAGCAAAAGATACAAAGCTTCTAGAAACATAAAAAGGATTAAATGGATGACTTCCTTTCTTCTCTTTAACTTCAGTTCACATAAGCCAAAGCAGAAGTTGGCCAAAACACATACCTGCACGGTTAAGTTTCTTATTTAAATGCAAACCATTAATTCTAGAAAAATAGTAAGTAAAACAATGTCCATTCTTTTTTGTTTCTTTTAAGTATTGCCATTACAATTCTATCAAGAGTTTTTGTTTGGTTAAAAAAATGCCATAATCCGTAGATTTCTTCTATGAAACTTCTTTACCAATTCCTTTGATATGCTTACAACACTAATGCCAATTGTTATTTGATATAAAGCTTGTCCCATTTTTATTTGTTTAAAATTCAATTTTATTAAATAATATGTACATCAACTGCTTAACTGAAATAAATGTTAGCAGTAATTGTTTTAGAATATTTAAGTGAAATTTACCTACTTAAAAACTTTAAAAGTTAGGAAATAAGGTAGGATTTAGCTACATAATCCAAGAAACTACCTTTAAGCAAAATGGGTATTTCCTTTTATTCATGTTACCCATAAAAACTTAAGAAGAATATAGTGGTACTTAAAAAAAAATTGGGATGATAGTCCTAAATTATGTTGCCTAATAAAGGTTCTAGTCCTATATTTTCAACCTCCTAGAAAGTAGTTTCACTCCATTAGAATCATAAATGTAAACCTAGAAAATTTAAGTTCATCTTGTTCAACCCCTTTAATTCATAGATACAGAAACTGAGGTCAAGAGAGACTAAGTGACTTGCATAAGGTCCCATAGGAAGGAAACAGTCAAATGCCACTTTAAAGGGAATTTTGACAACAAATCTGGTGCATTTTCTACCGTGTCATACTATTTGATATTATTATATCTCAACTATGTAACTAGATTGGAAGGGAAGGAATCATTTATTTCTTTCAGAAAATTCACAAAATACAACCAAAAATTCCAAGAGTAACAGTCACCTTTAAAAGCTTAAGAAAGGCTATGGTGTACTGCAATTCAAACCAAAGAACAGATTCCAGGCATCTCTATTGAATTTTTATGCCATAAAAATAAACCAAAAGACCATTAGCATATGTACATATATATACACATGTATATAAATATATATAGCATGTTACATTTACCTAATAACCCAATAATATTTGTGTAGTTAAAAACTGAAATAAACTTACTATCCAAATCTATGAAAACTGACTACTAGATATGGTAAAGGAGAAGGAAAGTAAAAATATTATTAGAACTTTCTATCTATTCTTTAAAATATGTGCCTGCAATGACTCAAATATATTGTATATGGTTATATGCAATATGAACCAGTTTGGGGTTCTTCTGATAATAGGGAAAATCTAAATATATCAAAGATAATTATGAAATTTTATTTCATTTTTCAGTTAAAACCCTCTTAATTTTATGCCTATGCAAATGATAATTGTTATTTTCTTTAATTTTAACCAATAGACTTTCAAATACTTTTTTAGAATTTAGGATTTAAACATGCATGTTTGTAGTGTTTCTAATAAGTTTCCATATATGAATTCAATAAATGGATTAAAACATTATTCAAGTACTCAGATTTTCATTAATTCTACTCTACAGATATTATTAAATAAATTCAGCAATACTGCTTTTGCTTTATTTAAGGTAGTTCAACTTTGCATAGTCATCAAAAATATCTACAATATTATCAATTCAGAGCTGAGAAAACTTTCAGAATCTCATCATACAATATTTCGGCATTAGACTATGGGGTTAGTGTCAATTAACTCAGATTTAGGAGAACAAGGAAGTTCACAATATTAAAGTCCTTGACCCTATCAAATAGTCTAACATCAGAAACTATAGGGTTTTACTAATTAAAGGGCAAAAAAAAGAGGCATTACCATTTGCCTTGTCATTGCAGTTAAGGACCACTAGACATTTACATGTTTTGTAGCTGAAGTTTCCTATGTGTGTTGCTTTTCTTTATTAAAATGTTGATGTCCTCAAGAGCAGGTAGTGTTACTTTCATATTTGTATCCCTAGCATTTGACAACAGTGCTTAAAGTTCTTCTTTACCCATTCATTTGCCTAATAACCTAACGTTACATTGTACAAATTCCCATCTCAGTCTTCTATAAGCGATCATTCTTCTTTTCTCAAAGCGATCATTCTTCTTTTCTCAAAGAGATCAATATCTGACTCACAGATTCTTCCTTAATAACTTTCCCACTCCACTCCAAGCTCTACCCTCTTACTGTTATGTGGATGAATCCTCTAAAATCCTGAATTTCCAGTTCATTTAATGTCCCTCACGTCCTATAACCTGTATTTTAACTTTCCCCAGTAACTTTTAGGGATGATCAGATCCTTCATTTCATTACTACCAGTTATTATGGCAGAATGTAACTACCCTGGAAGCAAAGATTGGTTCATATTTTTGTCTCTGTATCTCCATTATTTAGTAAATAACTGGCTCATAGTAAGTACTTAAATGTAATGGCTACTGACAGATTGGTATCTTCATGATCTAGAACTCTGAAATTCTTCTCTCTGATTACAACCTCTTACTCTTTCCATCTTTCTCTTTTACTTCAGCTAACCCTATTCTTTGCCTTCACTATGACTTTCTAATCCCTTCACCTTATCCTATTTGTTCAAACTATCACCTCTTTTGTCTTGATCTATGACTGACCACTAAACTCTACTTTGAATCCTTCAGTATCTCATTCCATTTGATGCTCAAAATTTGTCAAATAACAATGCAGCTTTAACTCCTATAGCTCACTATGTGTGCTGCTACTTATCTCTTGCTATATTTTTCACATTAAAGTCAGGCAACAAGACTATCATTTATGCCATAACTATTCTCTTTTTCTTCACACTCACCATCTTCTCTCAGCAAGGACCATGCCTCCTGTTTTACTAAGAAAAGAAGCCATTCATTGTGAGCTTCTCTTTCTTCCATAAGCCATACTTTTTTCTATACTATTCCATACTCAACATCATTCCCTAGCTTCTCCTTTGCTAAGAAAGAGGTGGCTCCTTTTTATTTTATACTTAATTATATCTCCTTTCAGTTCTTCAAAGAGTTTAAACATTCCTTCTCTCTGACATCAATCTCTTTATCTTTTTACCTATTATCAATCTCCTTTTTCTACTAAAAAATTTTCCTAGACCTCTGAAGCTTAAAAAACAAAACAAAGCAAAAAAAAAAAAAAAAAAAACTTTCTCTTGACTCTAGTATCTCACAAGATATCTTTCATATATCACTTGGATTAAAAAACATAAAATAACAATAAAAACCTTTACTAAGGCTAAGATGAAAGAGGCATGGTTAGACAGTAGGTTTGAAAAACATCTAGTAGTGAATTGAAACTTCAAAGGATTAGTATCCCCCAAAATTAGTGTAATCTTGGGCTTCAAGAAAAAGTTAAAGTTTCCAAAAACAGAAAGATCCTATTGTAGTCTACCACCATCAATCTCTTTCTGTTATGTTCAGTTCTAGATATCAGAATTTAAGTATAATATTGGTAAGCTAGAGAGCTTTGAAAATGGCAAATAGTATGGTAAAGAACTCAGTGAATGCTCTATAAAGATCAGCTGAAAGAACTACCTTGAGAAGAGAATGGACAAAGGGACACCATAGCTACCATCAAACATTCAAAGGGTTTTCAAGCTGAGGAGGAATTAGATTTGTTCTATTTGGTTCCAGAAGGCTGAAATGAGAAGTAAGAGGTACAGATTTCAAAGAGATGATTGAAACTGGGTGCTTAAAAAAAAAAAAAAACAGCCCCCACACAAACACCATCCCTCTAATAGAGTTCTTCAAAAGTGGAATGGACTACTTCTAGAAAGGGTGGGCTACCCATCTTTGAAGACCTCCAAAGAATGGACAACCGCCTGACTGATGCATTATAGTAGGAAATTCTTTCATGTATGAGTTGGACTAGAGGTCTCTTCCAAATCTCAAATTCTGTGATTCTTTTCTCTTTCACAGTAAATCTCCTAAGAAGAGCTTTCTGCATTGATTGCCTCCATTTCCTCAATTCTTTTTAACTCATTGCTAATTTCCAACACAACTACTCAAATGAAACCATCCTCTATGATTACCAGAAATTTCAACTCCTAAATGAAATGATGTTTTCTCAGTTTTCATACTATTTTATATCTCTGGAGCTTTCTATACTGACAACTATTCCCTATTCCTGCTACATCAGTCTACCTCACTTCAGTGGGATAGCTGCTTTTTGGATACTTCTATTGCCTATCCAACTATTACAAATCCAGCCACTAGACTCCAATGACTGTGGATAAAATGGGAGAATGACAACTTGGTGCAACTCTGCCTCACTTAAATTCAATACAATTTACCCACAAATCAAGACTTCATTTGATATTTCATTAGTCCTCTTTGAAAATGAATAACAACTACCATCATCAAGTAAATAGTCAGGCTTGCAACCTCAGCCATTTCTTATTTCTCTGTTACCTATATTCATTAAGTTACTAAATCTTTCCATTTTAAATCTCTCACATTTGTCCACTACTCCCCACTCATAACACAATTTACTTCAAGCACTTACTACTTCTTGCTTGGACTATTCAGTATCTTAATATCTTGGCTCAAGTATTTTCCCTCTCGAATTCAATCTTCACATTGCTGTCAAATTAGTATTCCTAATATAAAGAATCTAGCATAACACATCTTAATCCAAAAATCTTAAATGGCACAGTGATGCCTCTAAGATAAAATACAAATGTTTTAATATCTGAAGCAATCAAACTTGTCTTCAAATTATTTTTCTACTTTAATATCATATCATCCCTTCCTTCATATGCTCTGTTTCAGTCATATTAATTCTACTTGTTATTCTTCTAACCCTACATTTCACCCTTTTCATTATATTTTATATAGGCTCCATCCTTAGAATACGTTCCTTTCTCTTCTAATCATTTTAGAATATCTCACCTTCTTATTTCTAGTTTACTGCTTCCTCTCTCCTCATATTATTATATATCTTCAAACAGATTGTATTCCAACACGCTCCCAGCATAACAAGTAGATTAAGTGGCAATACAAATGGCAAGAATTATATTTTTTCTTTGTATCCCCAGTAAGTGGCACATAGTAGGTATTTCATATATGTTTTCTCAGTTTAAAGACATTATAAGTAATATAAGATTAAAAAATCTTATATGACAAAGAAAAAATAACATAAGAAAGCAGAATCAGTGGAAGTAAAAAAAAAATTTAAGAGTAACTATGTAGACATAATTATTATATCCTCCACTAAGCTTTATCTTCTCCAGGCTAAATATTCCTAGTTGCTTCAAATGATCCTCACATAGCATGGATGCAAAATCTTTCACCATACTGGCTTGCCTTTTTTCAGAAACTCCCAAATCATCTATATATTTCCTAAAACATGTCATCTAAACATGTGGAAAAAACAAATGTTGAATAGTTTAGCCAGTTGTCAAACCAGTCTTGTACATCTAGAATTCACAGCATAAATATATTAGCAAAATTAGAAAGCAGAAATGGGTTTAATAATCTCATCTAAATATACTGGCAAAGGGCCTCAAAAAAAAGAAGTCCTTCAACTGCTTACTGCAATTATGGCATAGTTCCTCCTGCATACTATATATATCTCAATGAACATAGTATACAAACTTATAATATTCCCCAGTTGTCTTATAATTATGCAAGTGCTTTATCTACTTCTAATCAAATTTAATAGGAACTGTATCCTGAGATCCCCCTTCCCCCAGCCTCTGAATCCAAGTAGTTAATATCATTAACAAAATATGCAAAGGGTATCCCAAAAACCTTAGTGCAGTTTTAAGGTATTTGAAACTGTATTGTTTGGGAACACCATACACACACAGACATACATACATACACACACACACACACACACTCACACACTCTCTTTCTTTCTCTCTCTTTAATATACCAAGAAGAACTCACTTTGTAATTCAATCAATATTTGATGTTCTGTAACTATGGATTCATAAGTAGCACTTACTGGTAATCATACTACATTAATAAAAGGACAAAATTACCTATTAAAAAAAGACATAGATCTTTCAAGAAAAAAATTCAGTATTAATTCAAAGAAATGAAAAAAAAAACATAAAAAATTGCTCACTAGAAAAAAATAGATAAAATATCCTTTCAAATAAATGAATTAGTAAATATTTTCTAACAAAAAAAGACTACACTTCTCAAACAGCTAAAATATAATAATGTACAGCCAAAATCACTATAACATGTGCTATAATATTATCAATTCTTTCTAATGCCCAAAGAATGTGTTTTCAGCTATAATTTTTACTTTATTTAAAATCATAAAGTAAGATTCATTATTCAAGGACATTCTTGAATGTGTCATATAAAATTGTTTACCCCAATTGTGAGCTCAAAACAAAGCCTAGTGTTTAGACAAATAATCCAAGCATTTTATGACAGTAGATCTAGTGAAATTGTGATATGTCCTTAATTATAATGGATATGGATTAACTACTACAGTGGTAGTATTTCTCTGAAAGCTAATATCAGACAAACCCCAAACAACAAAAAGTAGAGAACTAACTTGGTTTAACTAGGTAATTATTATTGCTTATACTAGCGCCTTTCCACATTCTATTAATACCAATACCTAGTATTGGACAGGAAATGGCTATTGTACTATCATTTGTACAGCTTGAGTTGAAGTTAAATTTTGACAATAAATGCATTTTGTTGTTAGTTAAATGTTATAGTTAGTAACATAGTATAAAGACAAAAACATAAGATAAATATTGGGAAATAAAACTGATCTTCCTAGATAACTCCAATTAGAAGAAATTCTGAACAGAAATATTTTCTCTAAAGTGTAAACTTCAAAAAGTATAAGATGGAATTTGGAAAAAATTTATCAAATAAAATATTTTACCTTTCTTTGAATGAACAATGCAACATATTTCACTTCTGTGGCATTGTTTGCTTGTTTTTTTTTTTCAAATACAACTGACACACCTAAATTTTTTCTATATACTGTTTTACAGAATATAAAATATTTAAAAGGGTCTTTTTAAAACAAAAATGTTTTGTTTTGGTTTTTTTATGCCTTCATTAGCACTATTACATTTGGATGATTCTTCAGATCAAAAAGATCTGGGACATCAACTTTTAATAAGCCAATTTTTAAGTCCCATATTTATTTAAAATGCTATTTAATTATCACTGTACATACAGCTCTTTCATATTTGCAAAGAATTTTACACATACCACATTTGATCACAATCAACTACTCTGTAAGTTAACTGCAGGCACTTGTCATTCCTAAAGAAAACTAGACTTCAGAGAAGTTTAAATTAATCAGACAGGTAGAAAATGTCAAGATGGCAAATGAGCTCTTAAGTTTCTCCTTATATTCACTATATCATGATGCTACACTAATACATACAATATCCAGGAAACTAACAAAAATCTGTAAATTATATTTCTTTGTTTCTTTTATTAAACAAAAATTCTTCAGACAACTCTTTCAGTGGTTTAAAATAGAAAGTGCTGAACCATAATTTTACAAAAACAGATACTACTAAGCTATTTCCACTTCCCTTCTTAAACTTCTAGCTCTTTTCAAAGAAAGTTCTGAAATATACAATCCTTAACCTAGTGTTTACGTATAAGGATTGTAAATCTACAAATGAAAACAAGATACACAGATCAGCAAGATAAACAGAAATAAAAAGACTAATACCAATCACCAAGGTTGGTACAAACCTTGTTTCTGCCTCTATTAAAAACCGCATTCTCACTTTTCTGCCTTTAACAGAAGGCAACTCCAACTGTTCATTTGCTGTTAGAGGTTGGTGGGAGCAAAGTCACATTTTAAAAATTAAAATGAAAGGATACAGCCTTAAAGCACCAGTCTGAGTTCCAACTGCCAGGATCTTCTGCACAGGATCAAATGCCAAGGCTGAAGGTTGATAAGGGAATCCATGTCGAACAGTCTTGGGATAAGGAAGTGACGAAATCAACAGCAATAACAGACAAAAAAGGGGGGAACAGGAGGAATTCATTATCACATCTTAGAAAAAGATATGAAATCTATTAAAAAAAAAATCCATAAACACTACTGTCTGATACTTATTTGTATTTCAAAACAGAAATTGCTCAAGATTGGCAAAAAACAAACAACCCAACAATATGTAAAATTGTGACTTCTGCTTAATGTCTCAGATGATGACTCCTAAAACATCTCCCCTTGGGATATCTTCTCTCTAAAATGGCAAAAAATGCCTGTCAGTTAAATCATGAGACATTTTTACACAAATAAAAGACTAAAGACTTTTAAGAGAACAGCCAACTACTAATGAAGCCATCAAAATTATTAAACGAAGAATAAGTTCCATTTCTCTTACTCAAATCCCTTCAAGACAAAGTTCTATAATGGAAAAAATAAACTCTTTCTCTCTCCTAGGAGCTTGCTTTCTAAAAAACAATATTATTCCATTTTAGAAAAATGTTTAAAATATGTAATCTCAAACAATTCTTTCAATAATGATGTTTCTATCAGTTTATAAAATTAAACAACTTCACCAGGAGAATATTTATTTTGAAAGAATTAATGGGTCAGACGTGTGGGAGAGGCTTATTTAATTCAAACAAACATTAAGCACCTTCTTTAGGCAAAGCCCTGTGGTAGGTGCTAAAAATACAGAAACATAAAAAGAACACAATCCTTTCACTAGAGTATCTATCTTAGTATCTAATGGAAGAGAAAGAGACAGACAGAGAAAGAGGAAAGAGAGGGAGAAAGAGTCAAAGATTTATATACAAATAAATATGATTTATGTTTTAGGGCAAAGGATGAGTCTAAAGAAAAGACCAGAGAAGAATTCATAGAATTCATATGAGTTTTTAGGGATAAAGCCTGTTTTTCCTAATCAAAATGAAAATCACCATTAATAATTTTGACATTTAGAATATTTATCCTACCAAAATCTACCTACAAGTATATTATAGCTGTATTTAACCTTTCCTATAAAATAAAAAAAAAAGTACATCAGCACTACTCTTTCATAACGCTACAGAATGCCTTTTTTGTGAAAATGGTATAACAGGCATACTTTGGCAAATATAAAGCAATCACCAAGCCTTTTACTTCAACACTTTGCAAGGGAACAGCAGAACTCAACACCAGTATGCCTAATTATGCTGTTACTTTTATTAAGTCCAAAATAAATGAAAGAGCAATAATGCTAAAAGTATTATTTGCATGTTCTCAAAATAGTCTGTATAAAGGTTAATTTCAGATGATAAAGATATCAATATTCAAATTAATTGTATTACTATTGAACAGGGAATTAATTTGCTGCATCATCCTTCCTGAACTTAAGGACCTTGGCTTATAGATATTACACTACTATAGGCAAGAATCCCAATATTAACTTTTTATACCAATACCATAAAAAAGGGATCCATAAATTCAAGCTCAGAAATTATTCCCAGTACAGTTTAAAGAAGAAAATGCAAGGCACAAGTGAATGCCAAATTGCTAATTAAGTCTGGCTGACTGTTAACCAATATTCATTAGAAGTTATTTCCAGAAAAGACCACCAGGGTTTTATGATTCTGTCTTATGCTTAAAAACAAACAAACAAACAAACAAACAAAAAAACCTTCCGGATTATTGCAATTGCTGCTTCCAAATACTAACTTAATAGTAAGCATTATAAATGAAGCAATCTTGGAATCACTGTTGCATTAAGAAAGGGTCGAGAGAGTTCACAACAAAGAAGTTGGAGAAAATACTCTCCTAAGAGGCTTTTAATCACAAAGTGTTTTCTAGGGTTTCATAGAGGAGAGACAGAAAGAAAAGGGGAGGAGGTGTGGAGTGGAGAGAAGTAGAGAGATAAATAATTTAAAAGATGAATAGAAAAATGTAGAGAGAGATGGATAAATTAGTAGAAAGAGAAAAAAATGGATAAGTAGATAGATGGATAGATAAGCAAATAGATGATAAATAGGAGAAAGAGGAAAGTGGTAGGAGAATGAAAGAATGTGAGGGGGAGAGAGAGAGAAGGAGGGAGAGAAGGGGAGAGAGAGAATGAACGAGAAAGATCGAGTTACTATGCTAGGGGGTGAGAGAGTGGGGAAGAGAGAGAGAAGGGGAGAGGAGAGAAAAGGGTTGAGAAATCGACCGGGAGAGATAGGGAGAGAAAGAGGGCTAGGAAGAGAGACAGGTAGTGAGAGAACTATCCAGCGGAGCCGGGTAAGGGACTCCTCAGACTCTTCAATTAAAAAGCCCGGACTCGTTTAGAGACTCCCATTTTTCCGCCCTACCCACGCCGGGCTGCCCCTTCGGGTCAGTCACCTTGCAGAGCTGGAAGTGCTCGGACTGGAGAGTCTCCTGCACTTCATTCTCCCGGCTTCCTGGCTGCTGTAGCTGCTGCTGTTGCTGCTGTAGCTGCTGCGAGGATGACGAAGACGACGACGAGCCGGCTGTCAGGCCGTCCAGTACCTTCCTGATGTTGAATTTCTTCATGATCTCCCCGGGCGCTCCCTCTTCTCCAGCCTTCCTCTTCCTCCTTTTCCTCCTCTTCCTCCTCCTCCTCTTGGTCCTCCCGCGTTAGCCGCGTCCCCCCTCCCCCAGCGGCTCCGCGGCCCCCTAGCTAGAGGCTCAGAGGGAGGGGAGAGGCAGAAAAGGGAGGGCAGCGAGCGACGTCCCCCGTGGACGTGAACCGTGGGAGGGGAAGAGGGCGATCCCGGGCGGCAGTTTTGACAGGATGGTTAAAGAGACAAGAAAACGGTGGAAGAAGAGGCGGAGGGTATGTGGAAGAAGCAGAGGAAGGAAGGAAGAAAGGAGGAAGGAAGGAGTGAAATATCTCAGCAGGAAATCCCACGACGACGGGAAACAAACAGGGATCCTGAAAGGGCAGCTCAGCCGTCGCGCCCAGACAGACACACAGAAAGACAGATGAAGGTCCGGCTTGCTCCCTCCAGCGGGTTTCCCTACTGCCGTATATCCGACTGCTGGTGCCACAGCCGCCGCCGCCGCCTCCTCTTCCTCCCCTCCACTGGGAGGCAGCAGCGGCAACAGCAGCAGCAGCGCCCGGGTGACAGCCGAGCCCGCCCGATTCGCCCGCCCTCCTGCAGGATCCTCTCAGTCTCTCAGTCTCTCAGTCTCTCTACCTCTGTCACCGACGGCGTCTCCCCACCAAACCTTTCACCTAGTGGCGGAGTGGCTCCGAGCCGCGCCGCCTCCTCTCACCATCCCCTCATCCGCCGCAGCGGCTGCTCCTGCAGCCGCCGCCGAGTCCATGGCCCTTACCCTGCCTCTCTCTGCTCTCCTCGGCTTCCCTTTTCTCCCTCCCACCCCCTGCGGCCCGGGCTTAGGATCTGACTTAGGTCGCTGCTGTGCCGCTCTCTCCCCACTCCCTCCCTCGCCCCTCCCTCTGGGCTCCCGTCCCCCTCCCCCGCAGTGTATCAGGTAGTTCCTCCTCACTCTAGGCGTGTGCGGGTGTCCGTCAGTCTCCCACCCGGGGGCCTCTTTTAGCAGTACTATCTTCCCGACCCGACCCAACCCGACTCAACCCGAATCGAATCGCCAATCCTGACACTTCCCTCCTCCTCCTTCTCCTCCTCTTTTTGCAGCTTGCTCGGCTGGCTGGCTCTGCAGGTTGGCCCAGCACGCAAGCAGGCAGTCGGGCAAACGCCTCCCGTCAGCTGCCTGGCTGCCTTCCTGCTTCTCCTATCCCCAGCTGGCTATGCGGCTCTCCCTCCGCACACGGCACCAACGCCCGGAGGAGGAGCAGTAACCACAGTTAACTGCGGCCGCCAAGACAGTGGCAGAAGGCGGCCGGGGAGCTGGGTTGCTGAGCATGCGCAGTCATAACCGCCTCTCTCCCTCGTCCCTCCGCCCCTCTCAGAGAGCAATCTTAAATTATCTTCTGCTAAATCCCAGACAATGGCCAGAGTTCTGCCTCTCATTCTGAATGGCTTTTCCTGATCCCATGAGCACCAAAGGCTTTGGTTAGAGGGTCTTAACTACCTCAACCTTTTAATATTTGTGCCTATTACTTGCGAATGGCTTGGTTATTTTTTTTAATGTATTTTTGAGCTCGACTTTAATTTTGCAGAAAGAAGACGACATAATCTCCCAAAAAAGAGAAATAGCTATCTCCTCGTGTTATCTTCCTATGGGTGGAATGGAGTGATGGGTTGGAAAGGACACTAAGAATTAAAGGACCCCCATTCCCACCTAGAAAATGGTTTCTGTCCCCAACCTTGTAGAACATAGACATAAAGGTTGGAAGCAACCTTAGAAGCCATCTAACCTCTTCATTTTACAAAGGAAAAAAACTGAATCCCAGGGAAAGTAAAGTACAGAACTGTACCCTTGGGAGTGGACTGGGCTAGTGGACTGTCACAAAGAGAATGCGATCAGCATTTTAAGGATTCCCTAGTAAATCGATTTCTCTTCATGTTTGTTCTGGACACTACAGCGGTATACCACTTCATTAACTCTTTTCATATGTTTGTTTATTGTGATTAAGAGAATAAAACTCTCATTCTGACTGGTTTTTTAATAGAATCCTCAAAATTCATCTTTTTTTTTTTTTTTTGTAGCCACACTGTATAATAGTGCTTCCTTTTACCATTTTGTTTTTTCATTTCCCTCACTCCCATTCCCATTCTGTATAGTGAAGTGAGGAAGGAAGTATGGGTGAAGGTGGGGGAAAGGTACGAAGTTCTTGTTTCCAACCATTGGTGTTTCCCCTTATCCTGATGGTCCCTCTAGCCTACAAAGGCAGGGGAAATTAAATTTAGAAGGTTGTAGATTGTTGTCATCTGAATTATTGTATTCAGTATGGTTGCTATTTGTCCTTTCTGGAAGAGGACCATCACATCAGGGAAGTGAAGCAATGACCGCAAGTGAATTGGATTTAAGTGAGGAAGAGTTGTGCAAACTCACCAGTCTCACTTTCTCCTTCTCAGCCATTTGGGTCAAGTGGCAACATATAGATCAGGACAACTGAGATGGCTCATTCGGTATGGTAAAGTTGAAGGATACATACACATTAACTAACAAGAGAATTTCAGAGGAGATTTCAGGTAATGAATGCTTCTGGTATTCAGAATTAATGCTGCCAATACTAATAATAAGGTGACCAAATACACTCAAGTATATTATGATATCTGGATTGCTTGAGTTTTTGTTGGGGTAATGTAGAGTTGGGGAGTCAAAAGTGTTCAGTAAAGCCAAAAGGTTATTAAGAAAAGGAATTGAAACAAGTACCTTTACCTTCTATCCTATAATTGGTAGCTCTGAGTCTAAATCAATTTTTTTCCTATTGCTTCCTGGAGATAACTGTTCAGGACTAATTGACCTGGACTGTTGTATTTCGCCCCAGAGATTTCTGGGAAATTTAGTTCATATAGATTTTTCTCAAGGATGGGATGAGGGACAATATATTTTGTAAGTAGGATCTAGGGAAATGTTTTGTTTTGCTTTTTAATGTTTATTGAACATGTGCAGTTTCTACAAATAGAATAGGCTAAGCAATAGATTTATGATTTCATAAGGAATTCTAGGATGAAGAAAGCATGTCTATACCTTCTCTGACACTTAAGTCTTAGCAAATTAACTAAGGCAGAGATGTCAAACATAGGCCAGTAGAAACCAAATTAAAATGTAATTGAGAAATATTTAACAAAATAAATAAAAATATAATAACATAGATAACATTAGATTTCAAAATTAAGTCAGTATTTTGTTCCCAACGATCCTTTTGTACAAATTAGCTTCTGTTTCTATTTGAGTCTGACATCATCACTGCTATCAAATATTGAGAAGTAAAGTGATCTGCAGAAGCTCACATAGCCAATATGTGACAAGGGGACTTGGTTCCAGATGTTTTTGACTCTGTGGGCAACTACTATGCTGTGATGTTTCTGTTAAATAGTTTGTGCTCTTCATATACTGTCTCCAATGCAATTACAATCTCCAGAAGCTAAGAATGGTTAAACTAAAGAGGACAGAACCAACCCTAAAGATTAGTTAGATTAGGCATCCATCTTGTGGTGTGAGGAATCCTCAAAGTTCATTAACTACCCTCTGCCATCCATCAAATTTTTCTTACACTGACTTGCTTTGAAATTAGTAGTTCTTCAATTTGGAGCTATGCTCAAAAAGTTATCAAACTGTGCATACCCTTTGACCCAGCAGCATTTCTATTGGGCTTATATCCCAAAGAAATCATAAAGGAAGGAAAAGGCCCCACATGTGCAAGAATGTTTGTGGCAGCCCTTTTTGTAGTGGCTAGAAACTGGAAATTGAATAGATGCCCTTCAATTGGAGAATGGCTGAATAAATTATGGTATATGAATGTTATGGAATATTATTGTTCTGTAAGAAATGACCAGCAAGATGATTTCAGAGAGGCCTGGAGAGACTTACATGAACTGATGCTGAGTGAAATGAGCAGAACCAGGAGATCATTATACACAGCAACAACAGTACTATATGACGATCAATTCTGATGGACATGGCTCTCTTCAACAATGAAATGTTTCAAACCACCTCCAATTGTTCACTGAAGAGAGCCATATACACCCAGAGAGAGGGATGCGAAATGTGGACCACAACATAACATTCTCATACTCCTTGATTGATGTTTGCTTACATTGTGTTTCCTTTATCTGATATATCGTTCGTGTGGATAAGATTTTTCTTGCACACCAATGATAAGTTTGGAAGTATGTATACATATATTCGATTTGCCAATATTTTAACGTGATTAACATGTAGTGGATATCCTGCCATCTAGGGGGAGGGGTGGGGAGTTGGGGGGAAAAATTTGTGGCGGAAAACTATGTAAGGGTTATTGTTGAGGAATTACCCACACATATGTTATTCAAATAAAATAAAAATTAAAAAAAAGAAAAAAAAAAAAAAAAAAAAAAAAAAAAGAAATTAGTAGTTCTTAAGTGAGAATTCATTCCAGATCAAAGGAACACAGGATTTAGAGCTGGAAGGAACCTTGGAGCTCATTGCTTACAAATCTTAAAAGTCTATATAAACAATGTTAAGTATTTTTAATTCATTTTTACATATGAAACTAGGATCAAGATATTTAAGTGACTTCTCCAAAGATGCAAAATTAAGAAAGTAGCAGAGCCAAATTGAAGTCCAGTTCTTTGACTCCAAATCCAGTTCTCTTTCCATTATACTATGTTATGCTCAGATAGAAGGGGGCACAGAGTAATTAATATTTTGGGAGTAAAGGAAAAGATGAAGGAAGGGATAAAGAAAAGGAAAGCACAGCAGAGACAATACTTCAGGTGAAGGAATATTAGAAGAAAGATAAAAGTCCAGAACATGGAGCCTTTCATATAGATAAAGAAGCAGCATAAAAGAAAGAAGAAATGGTAAGATACAAAAAGCAAATTATCTACTTAACAATTCCTTAGGGTTAGCCCAAGTAAGAGAAATTAACAAATATGTTAATATTTCCTATATTCATTTTTTTTGTCACTGAACATATTTAAGTTACCATTTCACTTTTGTAAAGATAATAGAGCTGGAAGAATTTTTAGGATGTGAACATTTTATAATATAAATCCAATTCTCTAATCAGACTATACCTAATCCAACCAAGAGAGAGCTTGTTATAGTCTTCCAATGGAGATTTCAGAATCCTTATATGTCTGTACCAATATAGTAACTTTGAATGTCAAGAAAATATATTTATATATCTCCATATCAGAGTCAGTGAGTTGGGCTCCAAATCAAACAGGAGTAGGCTGGATTTACATTTGGGAAATTGAATAGTGCTTTCAATGATCCCAAACTTCTCAAAGCTGCAAAGACTAATCTTTTTGATGCAGATTGTTTTCTTGGTAACAGCATGCTGCTGTGGATAAAATCTTGAACCTGGAGTCAGGAAGAAGGGAGCAGGGTTCAAGTTCAACTTTCAACATTTATTATCTTTATGACAAATGGCAAGTTATATAATCTCTCTGAGCCTCAGGCAACTGTTTAAAACTATAAATTATACTCAAGACATAAGACTGTGAATCATGGAACACCACTGTCTCAGAATGATCCTTTTCTAGTCATTCTAAGATTACTGATTAAAGCATGGGGAAGGGAGAAAGGGAGAAAGGAATAGTATACAAAAGCTATAGCATTTTACTAATAATGATTTATTCTGAGTGGCATGAGAAAATAACAAGAACATAAATGATCAAAAAAAGTAATGTAAGATTTAGGGTTAACAGGTAGTATAAACATTTCACAATAGTCATGATTTTTTTTTAATAAGAATCCCTCTGAGTTAAGTTGATTCTCTCGGGGATATTTAAAGGAATCATAATAAAAGACAAGAATGAGTTACCAACTGCACCATTGGAAAAAGCATGCATGCCAATGAGATCATAGATATATTGATGAATTCAAATACTGTAATAAGAAAAGGACTATCAAGAATCTTCTCCAATTCTCAAATTTTACCATTAGTCATTTAGGTAACTTAGGCTATTAACCACTAAAATGCAACCCCGAAGTCTTATTGTATGTAGAAGCAACCTTGAGTTCTCAAAGGTTATAGCAGCAGAATGAAAGCCCTGGCAGGCTCATTCAAACTGGAAAAGCTTCAAGTACAGTCTGGCAGTGACAGACTGTATGTCTGCCATCTCCCTAGCTAAGTGTAGAGAGGCATATTACCACCAGAAGGTTGGCCACTAGGGGATTTTTTTTTTTTGCCATAGCAACTCAGGAGCACCTTGTATTTGTGAATATATGTGTATGTGTGTGTTATATATATATATACATATATATGTATATATCCATATCAGAGAAATCATGAATCCTTGAAGTATTGTGCATAGTGGTGATTGAAACTTCTCCATTCTATTTCATCCTACCTTGAAGGAGTGAATAACCAGTCAATGAAATTGAAGATCTTTCAGAATATTTACCATATGGACAGTATGTTATTTGTAATTTTATATATGCATATATTATAACTTTAATATTATATAAGATATTTTGGGTTCTTCCTTATTTCACTTTCTTTTTGTTTGAAGTTTATTCATGCAAAATTTTAGTTCTCTGCTTCTGTCTCTTTTTTCTGAAATAGAAGAATAATATTTTCTATTTCCTGGATCCACATATTTAAGGCTGAAAAGAACAACAGAGATCTAGTTCAAACCCCTCATTTTACAGATGAGGAAACAAAGGCCAAGAGAAGTAAAGTGTTTTGCTTAAGACCACACAGATAGTGCCTGATAGAACCTAGTTCATCTGTTTCCAAATTTGGTACTCTTTGCATTGAACTACTCCAAGGGGAAAAGAAAGGTACCTCACATTAACTTTTGTTCTGAATGGTTTTGTTCTCAGTACCAATAATGGTTTTATTTCTAGGCATTAAAAATTAATATAAATGTTTTCCTTTTGATTTCTATCCCATTCTATCATATTTAGAGAAGCCTCTTAAACTACTTCCAAGGCACTGAAAGCTAACTAAAAAGGAAAAAATAAAGATTATTCTTGGCAGAAACTTTCTGGATAATACAGTTTATGTACTTTTAATGAAATAATATTACAAATGAATTTGTCAGGGGAAAGTATGCTGGATTTAGAGGATGTTGGTTAGAATTTCAGCTCTTCCATTTACTACTTGTATCACTTTAGACAAATCTCAATCTCTTAATCTTTCTGGGCCTTAGTTTCCTCATCTGCAAATGAAGGATTGGACTAATTAGCTTCTAAAGTATCTTTCTGCTCAAAATATATGATCCTATGATCACTGCCAATTTAACCATTTTATATGCATGAAATTATGTGTTTCCCTCTTCATTTAATAAAATCTGAATTTGTCACATTCACTCTAAGGAATATCATAATCCAAATTTAGGAATTAAAGGATTCTATAAGCCATGTTGCACTTAACTTTTGATCCTGCTGTTGTCAACTCCACCTGGTATATGTATTATGGTCAATCTACCTATTTATAGCAACTGGCTAATGTCCAAGAATGATTAGGACTTTGGCAGTCTTACTAAATATTATCAACTAAGTAAACAAACTATAAGGTTGGGGACAAAATAGTTAAGGGAGGTACTGTCTAATAAATCAGCATATTTGCCAGACTTTAACCTATTTTATTATAATTACATGTTCTGACAAACATTATAGTAAATCTTCATTGTTAAACAAGAACTAAACATTTCAGTCAAATGTATGCATTGTAATTTTCTTTCAACCAAATATACTATTTAAAAAAAAAGAAAAACAGACGTATCTAGCAAACATCAGCAGAGCATGAAAGCAAATTTGAAAATAAATCTATAAAAACAATTGCTTCTATCAATTATAGTGAAAAACAATAAAAATGATAAGGAAATTCCATTCCAAAAAACTATAAAATACATAAAATCTCTGGGAGTGAACCTACCAACACACATGAGTTATATAAATACAATTAAAAAAATTTCTTTACAGAAATAAATGTAAACAGGTGTTCACTATTCATATTTGGGATGAGCCAATATAATGAAAATGACAATTCTATGTACAATAATTTACAGAAATAATGCTATACCAATCAAAATTCTAAGAACACATATATAAAACTAATCAAAATAATAACAATTAATTTGGAAAAACAAAAGATCCATTTTGGAAATTATAAATAAATGTAGAAATAAAATAACAGTACCGGATTTCAAACTGAAAAAAATAGTCCCCCAAATTATTTAATTGGTATCAGTTTGAAAACACATACACAGGGGGGCGGAGCCAAGATGGCGGAGTGAAAAGGTGAGTTTCTGCCTCTCCTCCTATCTTCTCTCAAATCAACAATAAAATAAGCCTCTGAACTGATCTTCAAGTCAAGGAACTCAGAAATATTTGGGCACGGCTCTCTGGAGAACTTCATATCAGGTTAGTCGGACTCGGACAGAGAGATAAATAGACGACCCCTGTGCAGGCCGGAAGTGAGGGGGGGACTCAGCTCAGCTCATCATGGAAGAAATTCCAAACTCCAAACTCCAAATTCCAAACACCTGGAGTTTATCTGAGGCACTCGGGACACTCTGCCCTGATTGGGGACAGGTGTTCTGGCAGACTTTCCTTGTTTAAGGAGTAATTCGGACTTAGTCCTAGCCCCCACCGGCCCAGCACCTTAAGTCAACTCGCCGAAGTGCCCCAGGGCAAAGCTTCTTCAGCCGAGGTTTTTTTTTTCCCCTACCTTAAAGAGATATCCACTCTGTCTAAAAAAAAAACAAATGATGAAGAAGCAAAAGAGAGCTCTCACCATAGACAGCTTTTGTCAAGGCAAAGAAATGACCTCAGATACAGAGGTTTCTTTAGACAAAAATCCAGAAAAAAACAGCAAGGGCCATCACTGGTCCCCGTTCCAAAAGGCCTTTCTGGAAGACTGCATAAAGAACCTCAAAAGAGAGCTGCAGGATAAATGGGAAAATAAATTGAAATCAGTGCAAGAAGGATACAGTATCTTGCAAGAAGGATATGATACTCTGCAAAAGAGATATGAAAAAGACACCAATTTATTAAAAAATAAAATTAGTGAAGTGGAAAAAGAGTGCAGTGAACAAATTGGCCAGTTACAAAAGGAACT
>JAJPUD010019404.1:15575-26625 GCA_023553655.1 Myrmecobius fasciatus | reverse complement strand
ACACACACACACACACACACACACACACACACACACACACACACACAAAGAGGGACAAGAGGAGGGAGAGAGAAAAAAGAGAGAGAGACAGACAGATTTAGAGAAAGATGGAGACAGAGACAAAAAGAGAGAAATAGAGAGAAAAGAGAGAGAGACAAGAGAGACAAAAACAGTGATAGAGACAAAGATAGAGAAACAGAGACAAAAAGAGAAAAAAAAGTGAGAGAAAGAGAGGAGAGAGAGAGACAGAGAAAGCCAGAGAGAGATAGAGACCAAGATAGGGAGATAAATACAGAGATAGAGACAAAGAGAGACAGAAAGAGAGAAAAAAAAAGAAAAAGAAAGTGAGAAAGAGGAGAGACAGACACAAAGAGAGAGGTGAAGAGAGAGAGAGACAGAGAAAGACAGAGGTATAGACAGAGACAACAGTAGAGAGACAGAGACAGAGATGAAAAGAGAGAAATAAAGTGAGAGAGAAAGAGAGAGGGAGGAGATAGACAGATAGATAAACATGTGGTAGATTTGATAGATCAATAAACTGAACTCCAGAAATAGAGAAATAACTATCCAAGGTCACATGGAAAGATGGTAGCCAAAGAAGCAAAGAAATCAAGATACTATTAATCAGAGATTTCAAATGAAAGGCACCTTAGCAGGCATCAGTCTTTAGAGAGGAGGAAAATGAACTCTAAGGAAATAACTGACATGTCCATACCCACACAGGTAGTGAGGGACAAAGCTGGTATTTGAACTTGGATCCATTGACTCTTAGTTTTTTGCTTCCACACTAGAAAAATATCTTCTCAGACTCTACAACTCATCTCTACAATTCATATCAACAACTGTTTCTACAATTTTATTGAACAATTTCTGAACGGAATTCCTTTCCAGGAAAATTAGGTGATTAGGTTCATAGTCATGGATCATATGAGGACTGAACTTTTAGATTTGCAAAAACTTCACAAATCTTATTTGATCCCCTTAACAACAACTCTGTGAGTTAAATGTTATTATTCCTACTTTATAGATGAGTACATTGAGGTTAAGAGGGTCAAGTAACTTTCTAAGAGTCATGTGGCTGGTAAATAAATGTATGATATTGGATTCAAATCTCTATTTTCCTGCCTCAAAGTCCAACAGTGTATTCACACTATGCTGTTTTTAGAGATTTATACATTTACTTCATTGAGGGGAGGTCTGATAATTAGAGAAGGAACTTAGAACTCATGGAACCATCATATTTCTTTTTGCTTCTCCCTACCCAAATTTAGGGCCAAGATTGGAAAGATAGGATCTAATGGTATGCATCTCCATGAAACCACCAGTTTGTAAACTCTAAGATATTTGTGCTTTCACTGCCTATCTGAAATTAGAAATGTAAGGACCAGGAAAAGAATAATTGAAAAGTAAAATAATGATCACCAAAAGGCAGCAGGGCTTTGTCAAGTACCAGTCATGCTTAACTAATCTCATTTCCTGTTTCCTTTTTTGAAAAGATAAGTAAGATGTTAAATGAACTAAATATCATAAACATGATTTTGTTGTTCTTGATCAGTTATTTTGTCATGTCTGATGCACTATAATCCCACTTATGATTTTCTTGGCAAAGATAACAATATGGTTTGCCATTTCCTTCTATGAGTCATTTTATAGATGAGATAACTGAGGCAAACAGAATTAAGTGATTTGCTCAAGGTCCCGCAGCTAGTAAGGTTTAAGGCTGGATCAGAATGAAATTCAATAGTTATGAATATAAAATCTTTACCTTATTTCCAAAAAAATATAAATAAACTCCACAATTACAGAATGTGGGGGATATAATAAGATTACCATTGTTTGTCAGAGTCTAATATACATGGCAACTAAAATAAAAAAAAAATAAAACAAAAAAATTTATATGATCTTTGGCTGCATTCAGAGAAATAGGACTTTCTAAATATGGAAGTGTTAAGTCCTACTGTACTTGGTCCTTTTCATACCTTAGTGAAGTATGACTTGTTTTCTGCCTGCAACAGCTGAAGTAGACATTGCTGAGCTGGAGCATACTAGGAAAAGGTAACCTGGATAGTGAAGGACAAAAAGACATTTAATCAATGCCACATGATACTGATTTGCCTGTGTTTCCTTAATTATAAATCCAGGGATGGAGCCAAGATTGTGGAATGAAGCTAGATGCTGCTCAAGCTCTCCCACTTTCTCTCAAAAACCACATGAAACAAAGTTGCTGCTCAGAGTGTGATTGAATAAAACTACTCTCCAGCTCAAAATCGACTAAAAAAAACCTCAATAAAGGTCAGCCTCACTGGGGTGAAAAGGGTGCTCAGCCCAGGTCATATAGACTCTGGGAAAGGCAATGCAATGAGCAAAACAGCAACTAAGATCCTCAATACTTGCTCAAAGAGCAAATCAGTGGGGCAGCTTCCACTCCCTGCTCAGAAGGAAAATTCTGGGAAATCAGGTTCTTTCTTGGAAAAAGCAGGCAAAGCTACCTCCTACAAACACAAGGCATCCCTGTGCTCAAAGACAAGGCTCCGAGCTGCACAGGAAACTTGGGACAGTGACTCCTTTACAACAGGAGCAGAACTTAACAATAAAAGTAAAAAAAAAAAAGGAAATAAAATGAGCAAGAAACAGAAAAGGACCCTGACCATAGAAAGCTACTATGGTAATAGGGAAGACCAAAACGCCATCTCAGACAAAGACAAAATGTCCACAGAGGAAATCTCAGTGTGATATGAATTGGTCAAAAAAGACTTCTTGAAAGTGCTCATAAAATACCTTAAAAGGCAAACAAGAGAGGTAGAAGTAAAAATGAGAAAGGAAATGAGAGGTATGCATGAAAGAATCACCAGCTTGGAAAAGGTAGGAAAATAAATTGACTGAAGAAAACAACTTTTTAAAAAGTAGAATTAAACAAATGGAAAAAAAGATGCAAAAACTAACTGAAGAAAATCATACATTAAAGACTCAAACAGGGCAAATAGAAGTTAATGATTCTTTGAGACAGAAAGAACCACTCAAACAAACTAAAAAGAATTAAAAAATGGAAGAAAATTGTAAATGAAGATCATAGCATCTGTCTTGCAAGATTATTATGACAATCAAGTGAGACAATATGTATAAAGCACTTAGCACAGTGCCTGACACATAGTAGGTAATATATAAATGCTTATTTCCTTCCTTGAAAATCCACAAAGCATCAAGTAATGAAAGAGATTTCAACCCTGCTTTTCAGGAAGGTCCCTAACCATCCTAATTCTGGGATTTCCCATTTTGGTGTTCAGTTAGAGTTATTATGAGTTTCTCCTCTCTTTCCCACCACCTATCCACCAAGGATAGTGCTTTACATTCCTGAATGAGGACTATAGAAAATATAGACATTGCTTTGCTAATTAGGTTGAGCTGTTACTTCCTATACTTGGCTTTTAATAAATATGAGCCATGTCAGTGCCTTGGTAGCCTCAAATGCTAATAGAACCAATAAATAGCTTTTAAAATGACCTAGAAATGTGAATCCAGTGTTTCCAGGAAGACATCTGGCTGGGAGGTACAAATTAAAAATAATAACAAATAAAATGTATTATTAAAGATCTTTCAGAATCAAAATCTGTTAACTCCCAGGTTTAGCTATGCATCATGGGTTACTTTTACAGTTGTTTGTTTTATTTTTCCTAATATAACTTTCTTTGTATTCCCCAGCTCTTAGCAAAATACCTGGCATGTAGTAAGTGCTTAATAAATGTTTGTTGACTGCGTAAAATGTAACACTCAAATGGCTAAATTATAGATCTGAAATGATCCACTGTGAAACAATTGCAATCTTGTTTGACTGGATTTACACAAATGAAAGAGGAAATTGTATTAACTTCTCCAGACACCCTCCAGGAGACAGTCAAGGTGCCTATAGCAAGATCTAATATGCCTTCTTATCATCAATTTAAAATTTCATGCTGAGGGTTTCAGGCCAGACAATTTCCAGACAAACAAACAAAAAAGCCACATGGTTTCCTCAAAGCCAGTTCCAGTTTAATGACTAGAAGGTGCTGTGGGCAGTGGCCTGCTAGGGAGAAACAGCTGAGAATGTTGGTACATGTTCTCTCAAAGCCCCAAAGGGAAAAGAGGCATTTCAAAGTCTTGGTGTTCATTTTTTGAAGAATCACTTCAATTGTATAGTTAATGGTTCCAAGAAAATCCATAAATACAGGTAATGCCATGTTCTTTTTGATTCTGCTAAATACCTCAATGAGCTTATTAATTATTAATTTGATTGAACTTATAAATTCTAAAAAACTCCTTTAACTCAGACCTTAGTATAGTTTGTGTGAATCTTGACATGGTGTTAAATGCTGATAGTTTTTTATTTTATTTTTGCATGAAATTGAAAGCTTTCCAAGCCCATAAGATAAAATCTTTGCCTGAGCCATCTCTTTTTAACCTATTTCCTTCAAGATATTTTTGCTTAAACCATAACTGCCACTTATAAATTATGAATTTGGTCTCTGGCCTCTGCTGTTCAGTTGTATAACCTTGTTATGTTAACATAAAAATTAAACACGAGAGATGAATCAGCTAAATTGGACTCACTTATAGAGATCAAAACCACTGTAGCATAGCTGCAGAAATGGGGCTAGGAATGAAGGCACAGAGGAATTCGATTTATTGGCTGGGAACAGAATTCAAAGAAAAAGTGAAACTAAGAAATAAGGCCAAATAGTCATGATTAGAGTAGTTCCACTTGTGGAACATAAGGCTGTAGAAGTATATGATGGATCATCACACAGCTGGAGATGGGAGATGACTCTAGGGGATGTTGAGAAACTGAAACTGGTTCTTTTTCAGTCATAAATTAAGATGCAAGAAAAGGCTTTAGAGCAATTGAAGAGAATGATGGTGATGAAGATGATGATGAAAATGATGATGGTGATGTAAATTAGTACAACTTTGTATTCATGTAACAATTTCAGGTTTATTTACTATGGTTATCTAACTTGACCCTTACAATTAGCCTAAGAGGATAGGTAGCATAAACTATTTTTAAAAATTCATGTTATTTTTGTGTTAGTATCTACTATGTCTTGTGCTGTGGAGATGCTGTCTATATTTTGTTAAAACTGTCTTTCTCTTTGTTTCTTATTACAATATTACATCTCTCCTTCAGTGTTAGCATGGCCATCTAGGAAAAAAAGAGAGAAAGACTCTTGGGATACAATATGTATATGAACTTTGGTATATGTAAGTAAATAAACAAATAGGTAGACAGACATATCCATAGAAGTACAAACATACAAATACAGATGTATAGATATATACATTTTTATTGTTATTATTCAGCCATGTCCAAGTTTTTATGACCCCATTTGGGGTTGTCTGGATAAAATTATCAAAGTGGTTTGCCAGTGAGTTTTATAAAGGAGGAGACTGAGGCAGACAGGATTAAGTGGTTTGCCCAAGGTCACATAGCTAGCAAGTGACTAAGACCAGATCTGAACTCAGGAAGATGAAATTCCCTCACTTCAGGTCCAGCACTGTATCCACTATAGCACCAGATAGACACATGCACACTTAAATATTTAATCAAGATTTAATAGCTTAAAAGTTTAGCAAGACTTTTGGATTACTTGCTCTCTCTTTATATATATATATATATATATATATGTGTGTGTGTGTGTGTGTGTGTGTGTGTTGATGTATAAATATATATATATATATGTATAATATATATTTATATGTATAAATATATATGTATATACACACATATATATGTGCACATTGTATATACCTACATAAACATATACATATGTGTATATGGTTATGAGTATGTTATATATAGGCACACACATAGGACAGCGCTGGGCTTGGAGTCAGGAAGAACTGAGTTCAAATCCAGCCTCAGACACTTTGCATCTGTGTGACCCTGAACAAAAGTCATAGAATCTTATTTCCTCATCTGTAAAACAATCTAGGGAAGGAAATGGCAAACCCCTTCAGTAGCTTTGCCAAGAAAACCCCAAGATAGGGTCACAGAGAGTTGGACATGACTACAAAATGATTAAACATACCCACACATAGTGTACATTTGTGTGTATATACATATATATATATATAATTATATGTCTCTCTGATTGAATGTTAGCTTCTTGAAATTATATATGCTTCATATTTCTTTTTGTATTTACATCCCCAGCTGCTAGCACAGAATTTGCAATGTAGTTGCTTAATAAGTATTTCTGGATTGACATAATGAGTAAATTAAAATATTAAAAAACATCAATTAAATGACCACTATTTGACGATCATTGTCTAAACATTGGGAATACAAAGACTAAAATAAAGTTTTGCTTTAAGGACTTTATATTCTAAGGAGGGAAATCAATACAGATGACTATTTAATGAGTAGTTACTTAGTATCTACTGTGTTTGTGGGACTTCGGAAGGTGTTGGGAACATATATTCAAAAAGCAATTTATCACCAATCTCAAGAATTTACATCCAAGCACCAGCCCTGAAGTTAGGAGGACCTGAGTTCAAATCTGGCCTCAGACACTTAACACTACATAGCTGTGTGACCCTGGACGAGTCACTTAACCCCAATTGCCTCAGCCAAAAAAAAAAAATACTTCCAATGTAAGATGGGCAATAAATGGGTTAATTTATATTAAAAATATGAAATCTTAGAGCTTTACTAGTCAACAGGGCAAATAACAACCCCAATTGCCTCAGGAAAAAAAACAAAAAATAATTTACATCCAATGTAAGATGACCAATGAATGAGTTAATTTATATTGAAAATATGAAATTTTAGAGCTTTATTAGTCAACTGCACTTTATTTTATAGAGATGGAAAGTAAGTGTCTTTGTCAAGAGAAGAGAAGGTATTTTCTCAACATTACATAAGAAGCTGGTGACAGAGTGGGGACAAGATAGAATTCATGACATCTAATTCCAACTCCCTGACACATTTCCACACATCCTCCCCCAAGTACAGTTTGTGAATGAGCAGTTAAAATTCTGGCTCCTCCCCATACCTTCTTGGAGATTCAAACAAAGATGCTCCTCGGGCAGTCTGGGGCTTAGTATGGATCAAAGTATTTTGACAAGTCCTCCATGATTCAACTACTTAGAAAGGAATTCTATTCTGATTTCCCAAATCAGGCTGCTTGAGAAAGATCAAAACAGACTCGAGAAGATGATGCCCGGGGGAAAAGAAGAAAATGTTCCACTGGAAGACAATGAAATAGTCCTGGTGAGTCACACACCTGGATGCTGTGCAATAATCCTTTATCTTCATCACTATTAAGTAATCTATAGTACCATGGGTTCCACAAAAGCCAAAAGTTGCCTCTTTGTAATTTCTACATTCTACCTTCTGAAGCCAAGCAGAATCAGTGTGATTCCTCTTCCTTTTTTTTTTAATTAAAGCTTTCTATTTTCAAAACATATGGATAAAATATTTTTTCAACACTGACCCTTGCATAGCCTTGTATTTCAGATTTTCCCCTCCTTCCCCCTTCCCCTCCCCTAGATGGTAAGCAATCTAGTATATGTTATACATGTTAAAATATATGTTAAATTCAATATATGTAAACATTTATATAATTATCTTGCTGCATAAGAAAAATCAGATCGAAAAAGGAAAGAAAATGATTAAGAAAACAAAATGCAAGTGAACAACAATGAAAAGAGTGAAAATGCTATGTTGTGATCCACACTCAGTTCCCACAGCCCTCTCTTTGGGTGCAGATGACTCTCTCCATCACAAGATCATTGAAACTGGCCTCAATCATCTCAATGTTGGAAAGAGCCATGTCCATCAGAACTAATCATTGTACAATCTTGTTATTGCCATGTACAATATTCTGCTTACTTCACTCAGCATCAATTCATGTAAGTCTCTCCAGGCATCTGTGAAATCATCCTGCTGGTTGTTTCTTATGGAACAATAATATTCCATAACATTCATATACCATAATTTATTCAGTCATACTCCAATTGATGGGCATCCATTCAGTTTCCAGTTTCTAGCCACTACAAAAAGAGCTGCCACAAACATTTTTGCATATGTGGGTCCCTTTCCTTCCTTTAAGATTTCTTTGGAATAAAAGCCCAGTAGAAACATTGCTGGATCAAAGGGTATACACAGTTTGATGACTTTTTGAACATAGTTCCAAATTGGTGGTCCCTCTTCCACATAGCACTCTTTCAAGTACATAAATGAAGATATTATGCTCCTTATGAAATTATCTTTTCTTCAGCCTGAACAACCTCATACACTTCAATTATTCCTTGTAGGACTTGGTTCATAGAATCATAGTCTTAAGTCAAACCTTCATCTTGCAAGTAACAGGCTTGGTATTTGAAACCAGATCCATGTCTCCAAACCTAGCAGTATTCCCATCATACTCCTTTACCTATATAAACCACACAGAACATCTTGGATTAAAAATATCTAGGAATCATGCAGATTCAGCAAGAGTGATTGAATAAATCCATTCCTCCTCCCTTTCCCCCAGATGTAGGACTTAGCCTAATAAATTTGAGTAATATAATAGCTAATATTTACTTAGCCCTTTAAGGTTTGCAAAATAATCTACAAAATAAAAACGATGTTTTTATTTGAACATCAGAACCCCCCCCATGATCTAAGTAATATTATTGTCTTCATTTTATAGATAAGAACACTGAGGACAGGAACCTCTCCAGGTAAAAAATAATCATATACGCTAGCTGTAGTGAAAAGAAATTCCCTCTGAGAAAGAAGTGGAGATGCTACCTTGGACCTTCTTGGAGACACCAAAAGATCATGGAAAATGAGGGACCTGGGATGAAAATTTAGTTGATCAAGATGATTAAGATTATACATACACACATACATATATATATATATATATATACATATATATTCCCAATTTTCCTTATTTTTGTCTTTCTTTTTTTGTTTCAATAGTAAATGTCATGCTTCTTGGGAGCATAAATGAGGAAAGTTCAAAGCAATAATATCAAAAATCTGCTCTCTTTTTCCTCCTCCTTTTGACATTTTATTATGATATGAAAAGTGAAGAGGATAAAAACTCTAATAGATATATCTGGTTGCTTCATTTAGGAAACATTTAAAACTCAGTCTAGCTTTCAGTCCCATTAGAAAAAAAAATAGACAAAAGTTTTCTTCCTCAAATTCAGACACTCAAGAACCAAAGCTCAAATGTCCATTGGCTAATGCCTCACCAGCAGGAATCCTACTGAGAGTACCAAGGCAAAGCTAGCTCCATCACTTGGCCCCAGTATGTTCAATACAACTTATTAACAAAGTACTGATTAAGTACCTTCTGTATGCAAGATGCCAAGTGATGTTCTGATTTATATATATATATATATATGCATACATACATACATGCATGTATGTGTGAAAATTAAACTATCCCTTCTCTCAAGAAGCTCATATTGTTTTGGGGGATATCTCCATAGTTAGGGATGGGACAAAGGGCAAAGGATACTTGCTAGGTATTATACTAAGTGCTTTACAAATATGCAATTTAATCATCATAAGCCATCTTGTGAGGTAAATCCTATTATTATCTCTTTTAAAGTTGAGGAAACTCAGATAAATAGGTGATGTGACTTGCTCAGACCACACAACTACTGAGCATCTGAGGCTTCATCTGAACTCAAGTATCTCTAACTTCAGCCCCAGCACTCAATTCACTGTGTCACTTAGGTGCCCATGATAAAGATAAGCAAAATAATAAATTGTAATTTGTCAATTATAAATTGAAAGGATAAAACACTAACAATAATAATAATATAAGCAATAATAAAATAATAAGCATGCTGTTAAAATAATTAGCTCATTTTAAGTTGTGAAGTATTTCCAAGACTCCATAATATTAATGACCTTCTTTGTTTTAAATTCTATTACCCAACCATGCTAGAAAGATTGTGGTTAAAAAAATGGAAAACTAGCGCCATCTTACCAGCTGTAAAACTAGACAGTGGCATCTAATAATAATTGAAAATAGAATCAAAGATCATTTCATTGATGTATGTGTGTGTAAGGAAGGCATGTCCATGCACCAAATGAACCTGCTCCTTTCAGGACCAATTAAAATACTACTAGGGGAATTAATGTTCTAATAATAACAGGAGAAGCATTTGCTCTTTAGTGGTTGATGTGATTAGCTGTACTTCTCCTGGGAACTTTGCATATGCTTGATGTTGTCTACTCTAGAAAATGGCAGGTTCATTAGCTTATCCAGTTACTTAGGGTCTTGTCAATTCTCCAGAGCTCTCCCCAGCCCTCAAATATAGATATTTTTTAGTGTTTCCCTATATAAGTGATTGTTTATTTTAGTATGAAGCAATTATATGACATAGTCGATTCAATGCTAGACTTGAAAGTAAGGAAAAGCTAAGTTAAAATTATGCCTATGTCATTGACTAACTAGGTGACCCTAGGCAAGCTACTCAACATTTCTATGTCTCAATTTATGCACCTATAAAATGGAGATGATAATAATGGCCCCTACGTCACAGGGCTGTTAGAAAAAGCAAATAAGATAGCATATGTAAAGCACTTTAGCAATCATGTATATATATATATATATATATACATATATATGTGTGTGTATATCTATATATCTATTTGTATATATTTATATATCTATATTTGTATGTATGTGCATATATATATATATATGACTTTGCTAAATATTTCTATTAACTCATTTAATCCATCCAACAAATTTCCATTCTATAGATGAAGGAACTGAGGCTGAGAGGAGTAAATGATTTGCACAGTCTGAGATTGAATTGAAACTTAGGTTTCCCTACCTCCAAATACAGCACTCAATCCATTAGGACACATGGTTGGTTGTTGTCCTTCCTTCTTGAAGAGAAACAAATTGACATTACTATGTTAGAGTTGAGTTACAATATTCCCTAGTGTGGTTTTCCAGACCAATAAGAGTCTGAAATGCTCTACCACAGGTGGGACACAAACAATCCATATGAACATATGGGATAATTTCTCTAATTTTGCATATTTCTTTGATTCTTT
>JAJPUD010019404.1:0-15475 GCA_023553655.1 Myrmecobius fasciatus | reverse complement strand
ATATATATATATATATATATATATATATATATATATATTTAATTTATGACATCTACTTGCCACCTGGCAAGATACCTATTCAATAATATTAAAATATCAATCTCAAAGTTAAAAAATCCATTGACAAGCACTTATTAAGCACTAATTACTTTCCAGGAACTATGTTAAGTGCTGGAAATACAAAAAAAGTCTGTATTCACAATTTAATTGAGAAGACAAAATGCAAAGAACTATGTACAAAAAACTCTATTTGAGATAAATTGGGGCTGGTCTCCAAGGAAAGATATAAGAATTAAGGATGGTATGAAAAGCTTCCTGAAGAAGGTAGACTTTTATGTGGGACTTGAAGGAAACCAGGGAAGCCAAGAAGTAGGATTAAGTAGGGTGAGGATTCCAGGCAGGAGAGACATGGTATAAATGCCTAGAGTCAGGAAGGGCAGTAGAAAGAACACCACACCTGACATCAAGAGATACACTTGTTGCCATGTGATCTTGGGCAAGTCACAACTCTTTTTTCCTTACTTTCCTCATCTGTAAATAACAAAACAGTGTCTTTGCCAGGAAAATTTTAAATGGGGTCACAGAGAATCACACATGAATACAAATAACTGAACAAGATTCAGGAAGTAGTGAAGAGTCAGATCAGTAGGTGCTGATCTAAAATATTGGAAATTATTTTCTTCCTAATGGGAAATCATTGGTCTAGTCCCCATCTCCCTGACTGTGTATGTAGCAGGGATGAGGGAATATGAGAGGATCATTCAATTATGTAAATTTAATATTATAGAAGTGAAGAGCTTCTTGAGCTAGAACCCATAGCTTGAATATTGCTCTGAATGAGTATGTATTATTTAAAAGACACAAAATAGATAAAAGGGAAAAGTAAGTGGAATAGTATTATATATTAAGAACATATTACACATATAAGGAAATCCAAGAACTAAAGGAAGAAATGTTGGAGAGTATCTGGTTAATGACTAACTGAAGAGAAACAGAGGTGATAATTTCTTCTAGTTTTTCTTTAGATTACCAAAAAATGAAAAATAAATAAATGAGGAATTTGAGAAACATTTCACAGGCCTAGAACAGAGGAAGTATATAATAACCAAAAAGGACATCAATTATCCAAACATCTGTCAGACTCCTCTTTCTGTCAAAAAAATCAAATAACAATTTTTCAGTCTTCTTTATGATTATTTCACCCCTCAAAAAGGTCAAGAAAATCATTGAAGAGAACTACTGTTCTTGACCTGATTCTCACAACTTGGAAGAACTGGCTAGGGGCATTTTGGGAGAAATTTACTTTCTTTCATAAAGCTTGTGATAGAGGAGAGGAAAGTCAGACTGTCTAACATGTACTCTATAAATTGGAAGAACAGTTTTCAAAGTGTTCTGATTATGAATTGGAAGGATGCAATAAAATAAAATTTTATCAGTTAAGTTAGTTGGAAATAAATTTGGAAGAGAATTCTAATGTGACATACTGCTCAGCAAAAGACCAATGGGATCACAAAAGGAATGTATCAATCAACTTAGGCTATTAAAATTTTTGATGAACTGAAGAAAATGCTTAGAAGGAACTTTTATCAGATTTGCAGGTGGTGAAAGAGATACTGATACTTAGTGATCATGTTAAATGATTTAAATGTCCAAATCCAAAAAAATTTCTGGAGAAATTAAACTATTGAGTCAAATCCAACAAAGTGAAATTTAATATTAAAATTAAAGTCATGCTATAGCTTCAAAGTCAACTTCACAAATACAATTGGGAAGATAGCATTAGAAACCAGTTCATCTGGGGTAAGAAAGACCTTGGGAGAGTAGTAGGCTTCAGGATTAATGTGTTATTTGTGACATAAAAAGCTAAGGCAATCTCTAATTTTGTTAAGGGGATAGCTGTGGCCAGGGCTTTAAAGGTCTCATTATTCTGCCTGGTCCATTTCTAGAGGATTGTGATGAGTTATGGCAGCCACATTTATGGAGAATGGAAGGCTATCAAAATAGGGCAATCAGGAGCATGGAGAAGTTTGAAATAACTTGGTAAGAAAATTGAGGAAAATGGGCATACTTATAAAGAAGAGAAGGCTTAAGGGAATGTAGTGATACCTACTTTCAAGCATTTGAAAGGTTGAAATGTATAAGAGAGATTAGGCTTCAATCATTCAATTAATAAATATTGACTAAGTGTTTACTATATACCAGATAAGTACTAGTATTGAGGATAAAAAGCAGAGAAAAGTAGCACCTGCCTTCTAAGAGTCTATATTATACAGCTTATTCAATTTGTCTCATAGGATAAAATAGGAACAATGAATGAATATAAATGAAAGGGGATTTAGGCTCAAAGTAAAACAAAACAACTTGACAATTAGAGCTTTACAAAAATGAAAATGTTACCTTGAAAGGTACCATGTCTACTTACACTAGAGGTATTTAAACAAAGCCTAGTTAACTGGCATATTTGGGAAAGGATTCATTTCAGGTACAATTTGGACAGTCTCTGAGGTCCCTTTAAACTGTGAGATTTCACAATTCTATGATTCACAAGACCCAATAAATCAGACCTTCTACCCTCTTCACTACACCATTGGGAAAGGCATTTTAGAAGTACACAGATTGCAATCACTGACAGTGTTATCTTTGAGTATCATATATATGTGTGCCTCTGGAGACCACTTCCCCTAGTTTTGGATAAATATGATTGTTAGGAAATTTTTCCCGACATTAAACTCAAAGGCAACTCTCTGTCATGTCCAACTGATGTTCTCAGTTGTGCCCCTATTCTGGGAATCTCATTCTTCAAACTGGAAACTGGAAAGCTGATTAACATTGTTGACTGTCATGAACTTTTGAATCATATAGGGCTTATAGTCCACTAAAATGCCAATACAACATAAACTATTCTCTCTGTTCTTCTCTTAACTTCTTGAAAGCTTCTTGGTAAAATCTAACATGGGACTTTCCATTTCTGTGTCAAATATCATTATAACTAATGCATATACCTACCTAGTCTACAGGTTTGTGCATCACTTTGAATATATTAACTCATATGAACCTTATGACAGATGAAATAATATTCCCATTTTTCATATGAGAAGATGGAGGCTGAGAGATATGAAATGATTTGCTTAGGCTCACACAGTTAGTTTCTAAAATAAAGTTTAAATTCAGCATTCCCTGACATGAATTCCAATGTTTCACTCATTATGCAACCTAGTATTTAGTTGAACCTACCACTTTATTCTTCTCAGTTCTTTTTGAAACTTAATTCTAACCATTCATACCCCTGCTCAAAAATCATTCACATCTCAAAGAATATGAACAATTTTCAGATGATGAAATTAAAACTATTTCTAGTCATATGAAAAGGTGCTGCAAATCACTATTGATCAGAGAAATGCAAATTAAGACAACTCTGAGGTACCTCTACACACCTGCTAATTGGCTAAAATGACAGGAAAATATAATGACAAATGTTGGAGGGGATGTAGGAAAACTGGGACACTGATACATTGTTGGTAGAACTGTGAACTTATCCAAACATTCTAGAGAGCAATTTGGAAGTGTGCTCAAAAAGATATCAAACTGTGCATACCCTTTGACCCAGCAGTGTTTCTATTGGGCTTATATCCCAAAGAGATCTTAAAGGAGGGAAAGGGACCCACATGTGCAAAAATGTTTGTGGCAGCCCTTTTTATAGTGGCGAGAAACTGGAAATTGAATGGCTGAATAAATTATGGTATATGAATGTTATGGAATATTATTGTTCTATAAGAAACGACCAGCAGGATGATTTCTGAGAGGCCTGGAGAGACTTGCATGAACTGATGCTGAGCAAAACGAGCAGAACCAGGAGATCATTATACATGGCAAAAACAAGATTATATGATGATCAATTCTGATGGACATGGTTCTCTTCAACAATGAGATGTTTCAAACCAGTTCCAATTGTTCAGTGAAGAAAGACATATACGCCCAGAGAGAGGGATATGAAATGTGGACCACAACATGACATTTTCATGCTCTCTATTGATGTTTGCTTGCATTATATTTCCCTTCTCAGATTTTTTCTTGTAGATTCCACTTTTCTTGTACAGCAAGATAACTGTAAAAATATGTATACACATTCGATTTGTCAAGTATTTTAACATAATTAGCCTGTAGTAGACTTCCTGCCATCTAGGGGAGGGGTGGGGATTGGGGGGGGGGAAATTTGTAACAGAAAGCTTTTTAAGGGTTCATTCTGAAAAATTACCCATACATATGTTTTGCTAATAAATAGCTTTAATAAAAAAAATCATTCACATCTCCTGTTGACCTCTAGTAAAATATATAAATGTCTGACTTTTTGGTTTAAAGTTTCCCAGTATCTTCCTCCTGTCTATTTTTCCATTGACTTATTCATTCATTTATTTGTTTTTTATTCATTCATGTTCAAATATTCATTCATTCATTCATTTACCAATCTGAACTGCAGGGGTGTTCAAGGGAGACTAGCCTCTCTGGTGTGAGGGTTTGCCAAGTCCCTGCTGAGCCCCTTTTAAGGGTTGTTCATTCAACTCTGATATCACCTTGGCACTCAGTTTTCACAAGAGACTCCAAGAAATGGCCATACTTGAATAAAATATCTCAGCAGACAACCTGAACCAGGTTGAAGGTAAGTGATGGATGCCAAGAATATTAGTTAGTCAGTGGGACATCTACACCAAGCATGTGAAGACTGCCTAGTAGAATGGGCAGATGTAAATTTATTCCAACAGCTATGAAAGTGGATCAAGAAGAGCCTGTAGAGTGTTTAGAGCCGTCTCTAAACATTGAAGACTTTGAAGACACCAAGTAATCTTGACTTTTTTTTCTTTTGTTTTTCTTGACTTTTGTCCTGCCACTGTACTTCAGTGACTCAGGAAGAGAGAATGATCCTGAGGATTCTGTGAAAATATATCTCACTTAAATCTTATTCTTTCAGGAACCAAGGTATAACCCTATAATGTCATTGGTCCACTTCATAAATGAAGAACAAAAAATATTTATTCATTTATTTTTCATTTATCTACTTATGTATCTATTTATTGGTTTAATTATGAATTCATTATTCTGATCCTGTACTTTCTATTACAGTCAGTCTAATTTCCTATCTGTTCTTCACACATGTCATATAATGCCCCACCTCTATGATTTATTCAGTTGATTTCTTCCCTCTCTTCTTTCAGGAATTCTTCTTTCATTGTTTTTACATCTTAGAATTAGTATTTACCTTTCTTTCTATCTATCTATCTATCTATCTATCTATCTATCTATCTATCTATCTAATTCTATTCTATTCTATCTTCCATCTTCCCTCTCATCCTTCCTCCTCCTCCTCATTCTCCACCTCTTCCTCCTCCATCTCTTCCTGCTGCTGATCATTTCTGATGGATGGGGCTCTTTTCAACAATAAGGTGAGTCAGGCCAATTCTAACAGACGTGATGGAGAGAATCAATTGCATCCAGAGAAAGGATTGGTGGGGACTGAATGTCATTCACAACATAGTACTTTCACCTTTTTTGTTGTTGTTCACTTGCTTTTTGTTTCCTTCTCTTTTTATGTGATTTTTCTTGTGCACCATGATAAATGTGGAAATAAGTATAGAAGAATTGTACATGTTTAACCTATATTGGATTACTTGCCATCTAGGGGAGGGGAAAGATAGGAAGGAAGGGAGAAAAATTTGAAAACAAGGTTTTGTGAGAGTGAATGCTTAAAACTATCTTTGTATATATTTTGAAAATAAAAAGCTATTATTAAAAAAGACTTTCTAAAAAGACACATAGCATTTGGGATATAATTCATAAGCAAAGTGAAATGGAAAACTGGGCAACTAATTAGAATTTAATTAATTGAACTAAGCAAACACAAAAAAATTAGTAAGAACGGTTCTCTTTTCCTTAATCAGTATTTTGCTTTGACTTATATTTACATAATTGCCTTAATTGCTAAAAGTGTAGTCTTCCTTCTTTAGTTGTCCTAGAATAGCTGGATCAGATATTTCTTCCTCTTCCTCCCTATCACTTCCTCTATGGTTTTTACATGTATATGTGTCCATATTATATTATAACACACATTCACACACATACACAAATGCCTTCACTACCTTGCATTAGAATATATAGGCCTTGAGAGAACAACTGTGTCATCTATCTTGGTCACTCCCTATTACAAAATTTTTATTATTCACTTGTGCCCAACTTTTTGTGACTCCCTTTGGGATTTTCTTGACAGAAACACTGGAGTTGTTTGTCATTTCCTTCTCCAGATCATTTTACAGATGAGGAAACTGAGACAAACAGTTAAATGCCAGAGACCATGCAATTAGTAAGTATTTGAGGCCAGATTCGAACTTACAAAAATGAATCTCCTTGACTCCAGATCCAGCACTTAATCCAAAGCACTGCCTTACTGCCCCTTATACAACCTAGATAGAAAGTAATCTCAGAGGCAATATTAGCAGCTGACAGAGAAGCATTGTAAGGTAATCATAAAGGACTTCTGAAGATGGGATATTTTCTTACTTTCAAAGGAATTCAAAGAAACTAAAAGGTAGGAATAAGAAGGAAACACATTTCAGACATGGGCCATTTTCATGGCAAAGCCCTAGTAAAAGGGACAAAGGAGAGCCGTGGGAAAGGACCAACTCATCAGCCAATTATCTAGATCACAAGGTAAATAGGCAGCCAGCTGGCAAAGTGAATAGAGTGCCCGGTCTGGAGTCAGAAAGATTTGAGTTAAAATATGGAATCAAGCACTTACAGATTGTTTGCATCTGGGGGAGTCAGTTTACCTCTGTTTCTTTCAGTTTCTTTATCTGTAAAATGAGGATAATAGTAACATATAACTCCCAAGGCTGTCGTGAAAATGAGGTAATAGTTGCAAAGTGGAAAATGAAATAATTGCAAAGTACTTACCACAATGTCTGACACCTAAAAAGAATTACATAAATATTAACTACTATTGTTACTGTTTTTATTACATGAAGGGAAGTAAAGAGTAAGAAAACTAGATAGGTAGGGAGGAGCCAGGCCATCAATAATTTCAAAAGTTAAAAAAGAACACAGGGAAAGTCCTTTGTCAAAATTATAACTTGAGTTGAGTCTCAAAGAAAGACAGAGAAAAAAAGAAGTGGAGATTAGGAGTAAAAATCTTTTGGAACTGAGAAAAACCACTGGAAAGACATGGAGATAGAATGTGGAAGATCATGTTCATAAGAGACCTAAAATTCCTTTTATTCCATGAATAAAAAGATTGAAACACAGAAAGTTTAGGGGACTTTAGCTCACACAGGCATTGACAGGTGGAGTTAGCCTTTTTTATTCCTATACCTTTTGGTTTTCTAACCACTTCTCTTTGAATATGAGTTAGCCACTTACCCTCTCAGTTTCAGGTCTCTTCCACCCCCTTTTAGAAAAGAGAAATGAATGCTTGCCTACTTCACAGGAGGATTGAGAGAATTAATTAATGTTTGCAAAGGATTTTGCAATCCTATGGTGTCTTCGATACAGGAGCATGAAAGTGTTGGTGTAATGAGGATAAAGACTGAATTCTGGAGGGGGAAAAAGCCCTGTATTTGTTAGATTTCATTCCCATTCATTCCCTTTTGACATTTAACAAGGTTCTTTCAGTTTTTTCAAAGTTAAATAAGTGAATGTCAATGTCATTCCTTTAATGAAGCCATCAGAAAAATGTTTTTCCTCCAACTTTTGTGTGAAAAAAAGAGCTGCAACAGAAAGTCTCCATGTGGGGGAGGGCTCAAAATCTTTTTAGGCAGTGGGTGACTGTATTTGCTTGTAAAAGAACAAGCATGGCGTAAAGTCTATATGAAAGAGAGGAATATTACCCACTAGGCTGACGTAAATCCTGAGCCTTACTCTTATCCAATTTGGATAAGCAAAAGAATTTCAGAGTTATAAGCAATAACAAATGATAAGGAAATAACAATTATAGAAGAATCAATCCCCCCCGATTATAGCTATTGTATAAGAAAGCCCTATATGAGTAATGGCTATCTGCTTGGATTTTAAAGGTAAACATTTTGGTGGGGAGCTTTTGAGATAAAGTTTTAAGAGTTAGGGTTAAGGGCTTAAAACTTTGGGCAGCCTTTTCTGGAAGACATGAGCTGAGAAATGGGAGGGAGAGGAGATGCCATCTTTGGATGCTATGCTACTTTAAAAAGTTGCCCTTATTATTAGATCCCTTCTCCATTGCAAATTACAGGAATGAGCATTCAGTAGCAATCATGCCTTTCAGATCACCTGTATACCACTCACGTATGTAGATTATATCTGTCTTCTTCCTACATTCCTAACTCCATTGTAAACCTGAGCTTTATCATCTGTTCAGATTTTTTTGTGAATTTGAAAAATGCTTACATTTAACTAATTGCCATGAATATTTTCTATTTAACTTTTATGGCAAAAAATTGGTATGTAGATGATTCTCAATCCCATATCTCAAATCTTAAGTACTTTACAGAATTCTTCCCATATTCCCTGTAAGATATTGGGATGTTCTATATACCTTATAACATCTCAAATGCAATGTGGCCAAAACTAAACACATTATTTTAACTTTCTCTATAAATCCATCCCTCTTTTATGCTCATTAACTTAACTATTTTAAAAAAACCCTTTTCACACTCTAAGTACAAATAGATATCCCTGTACTATAATTACCAATAAAAGTTAATTGTAAAGAAATTAATATCAGGCTGATTTAAAAAGAAAGTTTCCAGGGATGTGAAGATGAAACTTTTGCATTGGTTAATAAAAGAGGTCAGAGGACCTTTAAAACATAGACCTCTTGAAAGCAAGTCAAAATTTGATACACACTTTGGGTCAGCATCTCTTCAAAATTGATGCTCAGCATCTTCTACTCAAATTCCACTTAGACTAGATTGAGCATCCGACTTAGCAGTTCAAAGTTAGTGATATTTAGTTAAATAATAATTCCTTACATGTACTGCCATCGCTTCATTTTCTTTATTGTACTCATTTTTGGTTCTATACTGAACAGAATTCTTCTGGTTATCTAATGTATTATTCATGGATACAATTTGCTGGTTCTCCATAATCTACCATGCAACCTGTATGACACAAGGGTGGCATTTCAGCTCTTTTAATCTATAGTTACACAGGTTACTTCCTCATTCTGATGGACAGGATATGAGTAGTACCAAGGTTGATAGGCCTGGCTTTTGAATTCCTCTTTTTTTATTAAAGCTTTTTAATTTTCAAAACATATACATGGATAATTTTTCAACATCAACTCTTGCAAAACATTGTTTTCCAATTTTCCTCCCTTCCCCTCCACCCCTCCCCTAGGTGGCATGTAATCCAATATATATTAAACATAGTAAAATATATGTTAAATCCAATATAGGCACACATATTTATATAATTATCTTGCTGCACAAGAAAAATCGAATCAAAAAGAAAAAATGAGAAAAAAATAAAATGCAAGCAAACAACAACAAAAAGAGTGAAACTACTATGTTGTGATCCCCACTCAGTTCCCACAAGCCTCTCTCTGGGTGTAGAATGCTCTCTTCTTTACCAGATCTTTGGAACTGGTCCTAGATCATCTCATTATTGAAAAGAGCCACGTCCATCAGAATTGATCATTGTATAATCTTGTAGTTTCCATGTACAATGAGCTCCTGGTTCTGATCATTGCACTTAGCATCAGTTCATGCAAGTCTCTCCAGGCCTTTCTGAAATCATCCTGCTGATTATTTCTTATAGAATATTATTTCCCAATAATATTCCATAACATTCATATATTATAACTTGTTCAGCCATTCTCCAGTCTATGAGCATCCTCTCAGTTTCCAGTTTACCAGTTTCTTTACAATTACAAAAAGGGCTGCCAGAAACATTTTTGCACATGTGGTTTCCTTTCCTTCCTTTAAGATCTCTTTGGGACATAAGCCCAGTAGAAACATTGCTGGAACAAAGGGTATGCACAGTTTAATAACTCTTTGAGCATACTTCCAAATTGCTCTCCAGAATGGTTAGATTACTTCTCTATTCCACCAACAATGTATTAGTGTCCCAGTTTTCCCACATCCTTTCCAACATTTGTCATTATCTGAACTGCTCTTTTTATGCTTCAAATATTATAGTATCATTTTGTCTGTTATTTCAATTGGCATGAATATTTTCCATTAATCTTCCCTCATATCCCTAATTATTAGCATGCTTCTATAAATTAAATCATCTCCAGGACTTTTGCTTGCCTTGACTGGAAGAATGGAATGGAATGAGTAACCTTGGTCTTTTCCTGTAGTCACAAAAACTATTGTTCTCCCCTCATGAGGATTTGTAAAATCAGCACTGATATTTTACCATGGCAACAAAAATGATCATCACTTCATCCTCTTCTAGAATCCTATATTGAGCAAAAGAGTACAAAAAACATTTATCATTCAAAACTATGGAATGAAATAAAACACAGGTTTTATAGATAAACCAATGAATGGGCATCACCAAAGGGAAACTGGCAAGTAATGGAAGGCTAAAATATTACTTTAATAAGGCAGGCTCATGTAAACATTTATAGGAGCACATGATTTGTATATGCTTTTCCATGTTCATTCCAGGAGGATTCCTTATCCTAATTAGCTTAGAAGCATAGTGTATTTGTAACTGAACAGTAACAGCACCTCATCTGTCCCAGAGAGAGTGATCAAAAGGGGGTTTAATTAAATTTTCATGTTTAATTTTCTTCTTTCATTTCTGCTGTCTCTTTTTGCTCAAATAAATGCCATTATCAAGTAACCAAAAAGTTGGTTCAGATTGCAGAACTCTCTAGCAGTGAATGAAAGATGTGCTTTTCCATATTGATAGGTTTGATTTCAGAAGAACTAAATTCTTTCTACTTTCACTTAGTTCCAATTATGTATCTAATTTAAGGCAACCACATTCACATTATGAATTATTGGCCCCAGCCACTAGACTTCTTAAAAAGAATTTAGTTCAAAATTTCTCCCAAAAAAGTATGTGCAGGGTCTAGATTTTGGTCATGTTTCTACTGTGTTAAAAAAAAAAAAAAAAAAAAAAAAACTCTTCGGCTAAGTTTAACCCCATCAGCTACATTTATTTTGATACTTTAGATGAAGATTAGGCAAGGTATAGAAATCATCTAGATATATTCTTCAGTTAGTTGCTCACCTTGTGCCCAAGTTTCTATGTACAGACTCTCAGTGTGTATGATTCTCTATATTTATTTCAGTTTGTATGGGCATATTTTCCTTTTAAAATAGATTTAGGGGCCAGCAGCTAAACTCCAAACCCAGGGAAGACAAAAAGGGAAGTTTACCCTCCAGAGAAAGCAAGAAGCTAAATCCTGAAGCCCAATGAAAGACAGAAGTTAAATGCAGAGCTCCAGCACAAAAAGAGTGAGACATTGCACAGGACAAGATCCTAATTCTCACACACAAACAACTCACATAAAAGGTAGAGAAATTAGCAAACAGCCACCAAAAATAGCTTAACTACAGAAAGTTGTTGGGGTTATAGAGAGAATCAAGGCATAAGCTTAGAAGAGGACAATGATGTTAAAATGGTTACATGTGAAGTTTCAAGAAAAATATAATTTGCCCTCAGACCTAAAAAGAATTCCTGGAAAAGCTTTAAAAGAAAAATTTTAAAAATAGAGAAACAGAAGAAAAACTTGGAAAATAAATGGGAGTAATGCAAGAGAATCACAAAAAGGGCAATAGCATAGAAAACTGTGTGCAAAAATTTTCAGAAGATAACTCCCTAAGAAATAAAATTGACTAAATTCAAAAGGAGGTACAAAAACTCACTGAAAAAAAAAATAATTAAAATTGACATGTGGAGAATGACTCTATGAAATATCAAAATATAATAAAACAAAAAGTAAAAAAGTACAACAAAGAAATAGAAGAAAACTTGAAATTTCTCTTTGGATAAGCAACTGACTTGGAAAAAAATTCCCTACTATGCTCAAAGAGTTTTCAAACTGTGCATACCTTTTGACCCAGCAGTGTTTCTACTGGGCCTATATCAGAAAAGAGATCTTAAAGGAGGGAAAGGGACTCACAAGTGCAAAAAAGTTTGTGTCAGCCTTTTTTGTAGTGGCAAGAAAGTGGAAACTGAATGGATGCCCATCAATTGGGAAATGGCTGAATAAATTATGGCATATGAATGTTATGGAATATTATTGTTTTGTAAGAAAAGACCAGCAGGATGATTTCAGAGAGGCCTGGAGAGACTTGCATGAACTTATGCTGAGCGAAATGAGCAGAACCAGGAGATCATTATGCACAGTAACAAGACTATACGATGATCAATTCTGATGGGCATGGCTCTCTTCAACAATGAGGTGATTCAAACCAATTCCTATTGTTCAGCAATGAAGATAGTTATATACATCCAGAGAGAGAACTGTGGGAACTGAGTGTGGCTCACAACATTTCAATGCTTTCTGTGAATATATACTTACATTTTATTTTCCTTCTTAGGTTGTTTTTCTTCTTTTTCTAGATCTGATTTTTCTTGTGCAGTAAGATAACTGTATAGATATGTATACATATATTGGATTTGTCATATAATGTAACATATTTAACATGTATTAAACAACCTGTCATCTAGGGGTGAGGTGGAGGGAAGGAGAAGAAAAATTTGAAAGGAAAAAAAATTTTGCAAAGGTCAATGTAGAAAAATCACTCATATGTTCTGTAAATAAAAAAGCTTTAATTAAAAAAATAAATAAATAAAACCAAAAAAAAAGAAAAGAAAAAAATTCCATGATAGATGATAAGAAAATTGTTGAACTACCTGAAAACCATGAACAACATCTTTCAAGAAATTATAAAGAAAACTTCCCTGATACGTTAGAACCAGAGAGCAAAATATAAATCTAATGAACCTGAAAGAGATCCCAAAGTGAAAACTTCCAAGACCATCAAAGCCAAATTGCATTCCTTGCAGATCAAAAAGAAAGTGTTGCTAGCAGCCAAAAAGAAACAATATAAATATTATGGAACAGTCAGAATTTCACAGGATTTGGCAGCTTCCACAACAACAACAACAAAAACAACAACAACAAAAACAAACAAACAAACAAAAACAGAGGGCTTGGAATAAGATATACCTGAAAACAATGAAGTTAAGATTCCAACTCAAAATCCACTACTCTTCAAAATTGAATATAATCTTTCAAGGATGGGCCAGTGTTGAATTATAAAACTAGTGCTGAATTAAAAAAATGACCTCCAAATACAAGGCTCAAGTGAAACATAAAAATAAGAAAAGAATGGAGAAAGAAAAAAAAATAGAAATTCAATAAGATTAAATTGTTTATATTTCTATATGACAAGATAACATTTGGAATTATTAAATGTATTAATTACAATAAGACCAATTAGAAGAAGTATTTCTAGACCCAGAGTGTAGATATAAAATGACTTTGATGAAAAATATCCCCCCCAAAACAACAAAATAAAGAGGTGAGGGAGGAAGATTGAATGGAGTACATCAATTCACATAAAAGAGGCATGAAAAAGCTATTGTGATGGAGGGTAAGATAGCGGAGGGTGGGTGTTGTGTAAAGCTTAAAAGTTACTCAAAAACTGGCTCAAAGAGAGAAAACATCCATACTTGGCTGGATGTAGAAATATATATTACTATATAAGGAAGTAGAGAGGGACTGGGATAATAGAAGAGGGAAGAGGACTGATAAAAGTGAAGGTATATTGGGGAAAGTGATGATGTGAAATAAAATATTTATGAGGAAAGGAAAAGTGGGGTGACAAAAGAGAAGGGGATAAACAAGTGAAAACAGAATAGAGAGAAACAGTTACTTATCATAATTATAACAGTGAATAGGATGAACTCCTCTATAAAATGAAAGTGGATCACAGAATGGATTAAAAATATAATACTACAATATTTATTTTATAAGAATAACATTTGAAGCAGAGAAATACACACAGGCTAAATGTAAGAGGCTAGAACAGATTCTATTATGCCTTGGCTGAAGCACAGAAAGTAGAGGTAGCAATCATAATCTCAGATAAAGCAAAAAAAAAATGTTTAATCTAATTAAAAGTGATAAAGAAGAAAACCATATCATTCTCAAAGGTACCATAGACAATGAAATCATATTAATGCTAAACATATATGCACCAAAATAGTATAGCATCTAAGTTTTTGAAGGAAAAGTTGAATGAGCTAAAGGAGGAAATAGATAATAAAACTATTTTACTGAGGGACCTCTACATTCTCCTCTCAGAAATAGAAAAATCTAACCATTAAATAGGAATAGAAAGATATAAAAGTTTTTTCTCAGTGGTAGCTACTGGTACTTACACAAAAATTGACTGTATTAGAACATAAAAACTTCACAATAAAATGCAGAAAAGCAGAAATAGTAAATTCATCATTTTCAGATCATAATAAAATTAAAAATACATTTGATAATGTACAATGGGAAAAGATACACAATTATTTGGTAGTTAAATAGCAATCCTATAGAAACAAGTGATTCAAAAAATATGAAAACAATTGAGAATTTTCTTAAGAAAAATGACAACAATGAAACAATATACCAAAATTTATGGGATGCAGCCAAAGTGGTATGCAGGCAAAATTTATATTTCTAATCTCTTATTTCAATAAAATAAAAAAGGGTGGATTAATGAATTGACCATGCAAGTAAAATATCTGGGAAAAAAATTGAAAATCTCCAGTTAGACACAAAATTGAAAATCCTGAAAAATCAAAGGAGAGGTTATTAAATTTTAAACTAAGAAAACCATATACCTAATAGAAAAAAGTAGTAGCTGTTTTTATGGAGGAAAACAATAAAATAGTTAAACATTTGATAAATTTTATTTTTTAATGAAAGAAGAAAGACAAGTTACTAGTATAAAAAATGAAAGAGGAAATTAAGATCATTATTAGAATTTGCCCAATTATATGCTAACAAATTTTATAATCTAAAGGAAGTGGATGAATATTTACAATAATAACATTTATCTAATTTAACTGAAGAAGAAATAAAACATTTGTGCAATCCAGTCTTAGAAAAAAATTGAACCATCAATGAACTACCTTAGGAAAAAAAATGTACAATTCATATAGTACATAGAATTCATGACGGAATTCTACCAAACATTTAATGAATAATCAGTCCCAATACTATATAAACTATTTGGAAAAATAGATGAAGAAGGAGTTATACCAGTTTTTTTCTATGACACAAATAAGGTACTGATTTCCAAATCAGAAAGAGCCAAAAAAGAAAAAGAAAACTATAGACCAATTTTCCTAATGCAAAATTTTTCAATAACATACTACCAAAGACATCATAGCAATATATTCCAAATATCATAAACATTATGTTCAGGTGGAATTTATACTGAAATGCAAAATTGAAATTTAGGAAAACTCAGCATAAATAAGTCTATCATTAAAA
>JAJPUD010019403.1:8598-26626 GCA_023553655.1 Myrmecobius fasciatus | reverse complement strand
TTTCCTTGGCAGATAGATTCCCAAATATTTTATACTAAAAACTAACATTTCTAATACAGTAATACAGTAATAGTAGTGGTGACAGTGGGCAGCCTTGTTTCACTCCTGATCTTATTGGAAATGGTTCTAGTTTGTCCCCATTACATATGATGCTTTATTCCTATACTCTCTAGTGTTTTCCATAGGAATGGGTCTTGGATTTTATCAAATGCTTTTTTTGCATGTATTGAGATAATCATATGATTTTTCTTAGTTTGGTTATTAATGTAGTTGATTATACTGATAGTTTTCCTAATATTGAACCAGCCCTGCATTCCTGGTCTAAATCCTACTTGATAGTGTATTAACCTGGGGATGACTTTCTGTTATCTCATTGCTGATATTATATTTAAGATTTTTGCATTTATATTCATTAGGGAAATTGGTCTATAATTTTCTTTCTCTCTTTTCACCCTCCCTGGTTTAGCTATCAGCACCATATCTGTATCATAGAAGGAATTTGGTAGTACAACTTCTTTCCCTACTTTTTCAAATAATTTATATAGTATTGGAATTAATTGTTCTTTGAATGTTTGGTAGGATTTACATGCAAATCCATCTGGCCCTGGAGATTTTTTCTTAGGAAGTTGATTGATTGCTTGTTCTATTTCTTTTTCTATAATGGGAATATTCAAATAATTTATTTCCACTTCTGCTAACCTGGGCAATCTATATTTTTGTAGATATTCCTCCATTTTATTTAGATTATCAAATTTAATGGCATAAAGTTGTACAAAGTAACTCCTAATTATTGCTCTAATTTTCACTTCTTTGGTTGAAAGTAATCCCTTTTCATTTTTGAGACTAACAATTTGATTTTCCCCTTTCCTCCTTCTAATCAAATTAACTAAAGGCTTATCTATTTTGTTGGTTTTTTCATAAAACCAACTCTTAGTTTTATTTATTAATTCAATAGTTTCCTTATTTTCAATTTTATTAATCTCCTCTTTTATTTTCAGAATTTCTAATTTGGTGTTTAATTGAAGGTTTTTAATTTGTTCTTTTTCTAGCTTTTTTAAATGTAAGCCCAGTTCATTGATCTTCTCTTTCTCTATTTTATGCAAATAAACATCTAGAGATATAAAATTGCCCCTTATAACTGTTTCGGCCTTGTCCCACAAATTTGGGTATGTTGTCTCATTATTGTTATTCTCCTGGATGAAATTATTGATATTCTCTCTTAAAGCCCGGTTTGATGAGAGTAAGATTCACACAATACTCATCCCTCTCCCTTCTTTCCCTCAATTATATTAGGTTTCCTTTGCCTCTTCATGGAATTTTACTTCATTTTTACCTCCTTCTTTTACCTTTTTTTACCTTCTTTTACCTTCTTTTCCCTCTTTTTCCCAGTATGATATCCCTCCCACCTCTAGTTTCTTTTTCATATTATCAAGGTAAAATCAAATTATACCCCCATTCTTTAAGTATACCCATAGTAGAAATATAGTTCTCAAGACTATAACCATAAAACTTCTCTTGAGTTCTGTGTTTGGAGGTCAAATTTTTTGTTCAGATCTGGTCTTTTCATTAGAAATAGATGAAATTAACCCATATCATTAAATGTACATTTTCTTCCCTGAAAGATAATGCTCATTCTTGCTTGATAGCTTGTTCTTTGCTGTAATCCAAGTTCCTTTGCCTTTCCAAATATCTTATTCCAGGCCCTTCAATCCTTTAATTGGATTAAGTGGAAGCTAATAGATCCTGGGTGATCCTAATTATGGCTCCTCAGTATTTGATCCTTGCTGAGTCCTGCCCAATTTTCTGCCTCCTGGACGCCTGGCAAACTGCTCAACCACCTGCCCGACTGAAACAGACCTGCTATGACACTCTTCAAAGGTACCTTCTGCAAGAAATGTTTCATAGTCCAAATATTTCTGGGTTCTTTGACTTAAAATCAGTTCTGAGGCTTATTTTGCTGTTGATTTGAGAGAAGGTCAGAGGAGGACACAGAGAGTTACATCTTCACTCCGCCGTCTTGGCTCTGCCCCCCCCTCCAAATTCTTTTTGCTCTCCTTTCCCCTGCTCCCTCTCTAAGACAGCAAGTATTCTAACGTGTTAAACATGGGCAATTCTTCTATACATATTTCCACAATTATTGTGGGCAATTATTTTTCTGAGATATTTTACATTTTCTTATTTTTTCATTGTTTTAATTTGATTTTATTGTTTCTGATGTCTCATAGCATTATTGGCTTCCACTTAGCCAAATCTAATTTTTAAGGAATTATTTTCTTCAGTAAGATTTTGTACCTTATTTTGCATTTGTTGGATTATTCTTTTCAAAGCATTTTCTCTTCATTGAATTTCTGTACCTCTTTTACCATTTGGCCTATTCTATTTTTAGGGTATTAATTTTCAATATTTTTATGCCTCCTTTACCAAGCTGTTGACTCTTGCATCACCCTAATTTTTCTTTTCAATTTTTCCTTTATCTCTCATAGTAGATTTTTAAATTGATCTCTTTCATGTTCTAATACCAACTCACATTTTTCTTTAAAGCTTTCTTTGGATAGGGATTTTTGACTTAGTTGTCTTTTTCAGTGTTTGTGTTTTAATTTTCCCTGTCACTATAACAATGTTGTATAGCTAGGATCTTTTTCTGCTATGTGCTTATTTTCTAGCTTATTTCTTGACTTTTAACTCTTTGCCAAAGTGTGACTTGGATTCCAGAAGAGAGACAACAATGTTCTAAGTTTCAGTTTTTTGTGCATCTGTTTTCAGAGATAATTTTGGAGACCAAGTTTTAAGATCTTGCAAGGTGGTGAAAGCTAGAAAGAGGTGTGTTTGTTACTCTCCTGACCTGACTTCTGGTCTATGAGAGTCCACAAGCATTCTTTTCTGCTTTGTAACTGTGACCAGGGTTCCAGTTCTCCTGTAGCTATAAGTTATGAGGTACTAGTGATCCTTCTTTTCCCTGACACTGAGACCCAAGATTGAAACCTAGATTCAGTTATGGGCAATGCAACAGAACCCTACCCCCAGTGCCAGCAAAAGGGCCACTGTATCCAACCCTCTTTGATTCTCTGGGTTGAGACCTAGCAATTGCCACTACCATCACTGATTCAGTAATTCCTAAGGCCCACTGATATTTTTCTGGGGGATGGCCTATGCTGTTTTGTGTTCCACTCTCATCCTGGTGCTGCAGACTTTTCCTGCCAATATCCTAAGCTTGGGCTGGAAAATTGTTTCACTCTGTTCTTTTGTGGGTAATACCACCCCAGAATTTGTTTTGAGGCATTATTTAAAGAAAAGTGCTTTGGGGTGTTCTCTGACAAGCCCCTTCCTTTTTTCTATCATCTTCTCTTTATTACCTTCCCCAACTCCAAGCATATCTTGATTCTAATATTAAAGAACAAAATCTTAACGTTAGAGTTTGGAAGAATCTTTTGGGCAATGTGGAAAGCCAGTGCAAAAGCACAGACAATATGCATAGAGGATACTGTTTAAGTAATAGGAAGTAAACTAGAATGACTGGATTGGATAGTTTGTGAAGGGAAGAAATATATTAAAAGACTTGTCTGCAGTAGGGATATACTGGAAGAAAGGTGTGAAGCCCAATTAATAAGTGGAGAAGATGGAAGATAGGGTAGCAAGAAGCAAAACAACTGACCTCCTGTTCACAATTCTTCTAAATACAATACGTAAAACATATAATGTAAAAAAGATAATAGACCAAATACTGATGAGTAAATTTGAAAAAAAAAGGCCACAATGAGTCTTTTGTATAGCTCAGGTCAGCATAGACACATAGACACATAAATAGTATCCTGCTGACACTGAAAATTGAGATGGTGCTGAAGCACATGGGGGAATATCCTAGTGTCCAGGGAGTCCTGTAATAAAGATAAGAAAATTTCTCATAGCCATACTGAGGCCCACCCCAGACCCAAATCAGGGTATTGCAGGGGGAAGGGGGCTGGATGGTATCTTTTTAGCTTACTATCCAGTTCTGACTCACAGATTCATGATAGATTAAGAAAGGACCTTCTGGAGGGTAATAGATGGCACATTTGGCTATCATGAAAAGAGGAGATTCAAAAACCACCACCAGCAGCAGAAGAAATTTGTTTTAGCATCTAGCTAAATCAGCCTGCTGAAGAATAATTTGAAGAGGGATCTCAAATCAAAAAGGAATCTGAAATTCTGTCTCTCAGAATCAGCAAACTATGTAGCTAGATGGTAAGGGCTGAGCCTAGAAGAGATCTACCATTGCTCTAAAAGAAAGTGCAGAGGTCAACCCCAAGGGATTGAAATAAGATTATTACATTAAATTCTAAATCAAACCATCCTGAGAGAACTGAGACCTTGTAAGTCTATTGCATGTTCCTGAGATCCAGGAATAACATAACATTCAGTACCCAAAGAAGATAGCAACAGGTGCCATCCAGCTTCCTCCAGAAATGCAGCAGAGATAAGCTCTAATATCAAGTCAGACATCAGGAAATTAGTTGGAAGAATGGGGCAAAAAACTCCACCAAAATGAGCTATTATGATAGCAAAGAAGCTCAAGACAAAACCATAAAAGTGCTCCAAATTATTTAGCAAAAACTGCCTCAGAGAAAAGCATAGTTTGGGCACAAACTACTACTAAAATTCTTGGAAAAGATTAAGATTTAAAAAAAATATTTTCATAAATGGAATAAGAGTGCTTAAGGAAAAATTGGAAATGCAATTTGAGCTATGGAAGAAAAAGTTGGAAAGAGAATTCTCAGTAGGGTACAAGAGGTTAAAAGCAAAAAAAAAATAAAACTGACCCAACAACAGAGTTCCTGAAAATTAGTATGAACCAAATATAAGCCAATGACTTCATGGGAAAATAAGAAATATTAAAACAAAAGCAAAAGGTTGAAAAAATAGGAGATATGTAAGATATCTCATACCAAAAGAAAATAAGCTGGAAAAGGGATTGAGAGGAAAAAAAATTAAGAATAGTGAACTATCTGGATTCCTTGAGTTATGGCTTTAAAAAGAGCTAAGATGTATATTCTTCTATTAAGATTACTGAGGAATAAGAGAACTCTCAGAACTATTCTTAAAAGAAAGTTAACTTAATGTCTTAGAACCAGAGAATAAAACAGTAAGGCTCCAGCAATTATCTCCTAAAGAAAACTCTAAAGTTAAAACACTGAGGAACATTATAGCCAAATTTCAGAGCTTCCAGATCAAAGGAAAAAATATTTTAAGCTGCTAGAAAGAAAGAATTCAAGAGGGTGGGGAGCCAAGATGGCAGAGTGCAGATACAGCTCTCTATGACCTCTTCTAACCTTCTCTCAAACCAACAGCAGATTAAGCCTCTAAACTGTTTTTGGAGTCAAAGCACCCCCAAATATTTGGAGTACAACACATTCCCAGAAGTTATCTTGGAAGAATGTCAGAACAGGTCTGTTTCAATCAGGCAGGGGGACAATCTGCCAAGCCCAGATGGCAGTGTGGGGAGACAGGGCAGGGAGCTGGGTCGGGACTCAGAGAGTGGCAGTTTCTAAGCACCTGGGAAGTTTCTGTGAGCCTCTTAGGTTACTCTGTCCTGGTCACAAGCAGGTGCTTAATCACTGAGAACTCTGAACCTGACACTGCCTGCCCAGCACCAGAAGTCAATCAGCCAAACTGCCCCAGGACAAATTAAAGCAACTGTTTCTCCTTTGCTTTGAACAGACCTCAAGCTTTTTTTTTTTTTTTTAATGAATAAAAAACAAAAAAGAACTCTCACCATAGACAGCTTTTATGAAGAGAGAAAAGAATAGAACTCAGATCCTAAGGTTAATAAAGGTAAAACAACTCCAGAGGAAGCCACAAAGGAAGACATGAGCTGGTCCCCATTTCAAAAGGCTTTCCTGGAAGATTGCATGAAGAATCTCAAAAGAGCATTAGGAGAAAAAATGGGGAAATGAAATGAGATCATTGCAAGAAGGAATGGAAAAAGCATATAATGCCCTACAAAAGAGATATGAAAAAGACACCAATTCACTGAAAAAATAAAATTGGTGAAATGGAAAAAGTATGAAATGAACAAATCGGCCAATTACAAAAGGAGCAAAAAAAGGTAAGTGAAGAAAATAATACACTAAAAATTAGAATTGAAAAGATGGAAGTGAATGACTCAATAAGACTTCAAGAATCAGTTCAACAAAAACATAAAAATTTAAAAAAAATAGAAGAAAATATGAAACACCTCCTAGGAAAAACAACTGACCTGGAAAATAGATATAGGAGAGATAATCTAAGGATTATTGGACTTCCTGAAAGCCATGATGAAAAAAAAGAACCTAGACACTATCTTACAGGAAATTATGAAAGAAAACTGCCCTGATGTTTTAGAATCATAAGGTAAAATAGCCATTGAAAATATTCACCTATCACCTCCCGAAAGAGACCCCAAAATTAAATAACCAAGGAATATTGTGGCTACATTTCAGGACTGTTGCACCAAGGAAAAGATATTGCAAGCAGCAAGAAAGAAAATTCAAATACTGAGGAGCCATAATTAGGATCACCCAGGATCTATTAGCTTCCACATTAAAGGATTGAAGGGCCTGGAATAAGACATTTGGAAAGGCAAAGGAATTTGGATTACAACCAAGAATAAGCTATCCAGCTAGAATAGCATTATCTTTCAGGGAAGAAAATGGACATTTAATGATATAGGTGAATTTCATCTATTTCTAATGAAAAGACTAGATCTGAACAAAAAATTTGACTTCCAAACACAGAACTCAAGAGAAGCTTTTATGCTTATAGTCTTGAGAACTATATTTCTACTATAGGTATACTTAAAGAATGGGGGTATAATTTGATTTTACCTTGATAATATGAAAAAGAAACTAGAGGTGGAAGGGCTATGATACTGGGAAAAAAAGGGAAAAGAAGGAGGTAAAAATAAGGTAAAATTCCATGAAGTGGCAAAGGAAACCTAATATAATTGAGGGAAAGAAGGGAGAGGGATGAGCATTGTGTGAATCTTACTCTCATCAGACCGGGCTTTAAGAGAGAATATCAATAATTTCATCCAGGAGAATAACAATAATGAGACAACATACCCAAATTTGTGGGACACGGCCGAAACAGTTATAAGGGGCAATTTTATATCTCTAGATGCTTACTTGCATAAAAGAGAGAAAGAGAAGATCAATGAACTGGGCTTACAATTAAAAAAGCTAGAAAAAGAACAAATTAAAAACCTTCACTTAAACACCAAATTGGAAATTCTGAAAATAAAAGGGGAGATTAATAAAATTGAAAATAAGAAAACTATTAAATTAATAAATAAAGCTAAGAGTTGGGTTTATGAAAAAAAAAAACAACAAAATAAGCCTTTAGTTAATTTGATTAGAAGAAGGAAAGAGGAAAATTAAATTGTTAGTCTCAAAAAGGAAAAGGGACTACTTTCAACCAAAGAAGAGAAAATTAGTATAATAATTAGGAGATACTTTGTACAACTTTATGCCAATAAATCTGATAATCTAAATGAAATGGAGGAATATCTACAAAAATATAGATTGCCCAGGTTAACAGAAGAGGAAATAAATTATTTAAATAGCCCCATATTAGAAAAAGAAACAGAACAAGCTATCAATCAACTCCCTAAGAAAAAATCTCCAGGGCCAGATGGATTTGCATGTAAATCCTACCTAACATTCAAAGAACAATTAATTCCAATACTATATAAATTATTTGAAAAAGCAGGGAAAGAAGTTGTACTACCAAATTCCTTCTATGATACAGATATGGTGCTGATAGCTAAACCAGGGAGGGTGAAAAGAGAGAAAGAAAATTATAGACCAATTTCCCTAATAAATATAGATGCAAAAATTTTAAATATAATATTAGCAATGAGATAACAGAAAGTCATCTCCAGGTTAATACACTATCAAGTAGGATTTAGACCAGGAATGCAGGGCTGGTTCAATATTAGGAAAACTATCAGTATAGTCAACTACATTAATAACCAAACTAAGAAAAATCATATGATTATCTCAATAGATGCAGAAAAAGCATTTGTTAAAATCCAACATCCATTCCTACAGAAAACATTAGAGAGTATAGGAATAAATAAACTTTTCCTTAAAATATCAGTAGCATTTATTTAAAACCATCAGCCAGCATCATCTATTTCATCATCTGAAAATTGTTCTACTAGAACTAGAACCATTCCCAATAAGATCAGGAGTGAAACAAGGCTACCCACTGTCACCATTACTATTACTGTATTACTGTATTAGAAATGTTAGTTTGGGCAGTAAGAGAAGAAAAAGAGATTAAAGGAATTAAATGAGGAAACCAAACTATCACTCTTTGCAGATAATATGATGGTATACTTAGAGAGCCCTAGAGACTCAATTAAAAAGCTACTAGAAACAATTCACACCTTTAGCAAAGTTGCAGCATACAAAATAAATTCACATAAATTATCAGCATTTTTATATATTACCAACAAAGTTCAGCAGTAAGAGATACAAAAAGAAATTCCATTCAAAATAACTGCTGATAGTATAAAATATTTGGGAATCTATCTGTCAAGGGAAGGTCATGAATTATAGGAGCAAAACTATAAAACACTTTTCACACAAATAAAGTCAGATCTAAACAATTGGAAAAATATCAACTGTTCATGGACAGGCCAAACGAATATAATAAAAATGATAATACTACTCAAATTAATCTACTTATTTAGTTCCATAACAATAAAACTCTAAAGAAATTATTTTACAGATCTAGAAAAAAATAATAGCAAAGTTCATCTAGAAGAACAAAAGGTCAAAAATTTCAAGGAAATTAATGAAAAAATGCTGTGCCAGGTCTAAAACTATATTATAAAGCAGTGATCACCAAAAGCATTTTGTACTGGCTAAGAAGTAGAATAGTTGATCAGTGGAATGGGATAGGATCACAGGGCAAACTAGGCAGTAAGTATAGCAACCTAGTGTTGGACAAACCCAAAGACCCCCGCTTTTGGAAGAAGAACTCACTATTTGACAAAAACTGCTGGGAAAATTGGAAACTAGTATGGAAGAAATTAGGGTTTGGTGCACACCTAACATCACATACCAAGATAAGATCTAAATGGGTTCATAATTTAGACATAAATAGTGATATTATAAACAAATTAGAGGAACATAGGATAATTTACCTCTCAAATCTGTGGAGATGGAAGGAATTTGTGTCCAAAGAAGAAGTGGAACTCTTAGTTGAACATCAGATAGGTAATTTTGATTATATTGAATTAAAAATTTTTTGTACAAACAAAACTTATTCCGACAAGATTCGGAGGGAAGCCATAAATTGGGAAATCATCTTTACATTTAAGGGTTATCATAAAGGTATCATTTCTAAAATATATAGAGAATTGTCTCATATTTCTAAGAATTCAAGTCACTCTCCAATAGATAAATGGTCAAAGGATATGAACAATTTTCAGATGATGAAATTAAAACTATTTCTAATCATAAGAAAAGGTGCTCCAAATCGCTATTGATCAGAGAAATGCAAATTAAGACAACTCTGAGATACCACTACACACCTGTCTGAAAAAATAATGACGAATGTTGCAAGGGATGTGGGAAAACTAGGACACAGATACATTGTTGGTGGAATTGTGAAATGGATCCAACCATTCTGGGGAGCATTTTGGAAATATGTTCAAACAGTTATCAAACTGGGGCAGCTAGGTGGCACAGTGGATAGAGCACCAGCCCTGAAGTCAGGAGGACCTGAGTTCAAATATCATCTCAGACACTTAACATGCCCTAGCTGTGTGACCCTGGGCAAGTCACTTAACCCCAATTGCCTTAGCAAAAAAGCAAAAAAAAAAGTTATCAAACTGTGCATACCCTTTAACCCAGCAGTGTTTCTACTGGGCCTATATCTGAAAGAGATCTTAAAAGAAAGAAAAGGACCCACATGTGCAAAAATGTTTGTGGCAGCACTTTTTGTAGTGGCTAGAAACTGGAAACTGAATGGATGCCCATCAATTGGAGAATGGCTGAATTAATTATGAATGTTATGGAATATTATTGTCCTGTAAGAAATAAACAGTAGGATGATTTCAGAAAGGCCTGGAGAGACTTTGCATGAACTGAGGCTAAGTTACATGAGCAGAATCAGATCAATATACATGGCAACAACAAGACTATACGATGATCAATTCTGATGGACGTGGTTCTCTTCAACAATGAGATATTTCAAACCAGTTCCAATTGTTCAGTGATGAAGAAAGCCATATACATCCAGGGAGAGGCCTGTGGGATCTGAGTGTGGACCACAACATAGTATTTTCATGCTTTCTGTTTTTTTGCTTGCATTTTGTCTTCTTTCTCAGTTTTTTTTTCTTGTAGATCCGATTTTTTCTGTGCAGCAAGATAATTGTATAAATATGCATACATATATTTGATTCATCATATATTCTAACTTAATTAACATGTATTAGACTACCTGCCATCTAGGGGAGGAGGTGAGGGGAAGTAAAGAAAAATTTGAAACAGAAGGCTTTGCAAGGGACAGTGATGAAAAATTATTCATGCATATGTTTTGCAAATAAAAAGCTTTAATAAAAATAAAAATAAAGAATTCAAATACCAAGGAGACACATTTAAGATTAACCATATTTTATTATCTGCCATTAATAAAATAAAAAATATTGAATATTATAGAAGGCAAGTGATACTGATTTATAGCTAAAAATAAATTACCCAGCAAAACAGCATAATGCTATAGGGGGGAAAACTGGCTTATAATGAAATAGAGTGTTCCAAGCATTCCTGATGAAAAGATCAGAGCTCACCCAAAACTTTAAAGTTCAAAGAGGAGTAAAAAGAAATGAATAAACAATGACAAATGACTCAACAATGATAAACTACTTACCAGAGGGGAATGATGCATACACAAAACTCTTCTTTGAACCCCATCGTCATCAGGGTTCATTAAGGGAGTCTAATTCTGTAAGACCTGGGAATAGTTTTCTAATGTCTTTATGATTTTAATGGAAGAATAGAAAGAAAAAAAGGGAAAAAAATGCACCAGGGATGGAGGCGGAGAAGAAAATAATTTTAAGGAGAATCATCAGACATAATTAGGATATACAAGTGGACATTTATGGTAAAAATAAAAAGAATGGTCAGGGGTGCATCTGGCACTTAAATTCTAATAAGAATTGGTTAAAAGAACATACAGTTGAGTACAAAATATACTTTACTCATTAGGGAAATATGAAGTAAAGGGGAAGAGGGAGAAGGGATTAGAGTCATGGTAGATTAAGAAAGAGATCTCTCCTAAGCAAAACAGATTAAATATGTATAAAAGGCTTTTTTTTGGGGGGGGATGAATGAACAAGTTATGATTTATAAATCTACTGGAATACCATTATGTAATAAGAAATGAAAAATGAGGTGATTTCAAAGAAATCTGGGAAGACTTCTTTGACCTGATGCTAAGTGAAATTAATAGAACTTGGATGATAATTTATACATTTACAATGTTCTAAAAGCAAACAGCTTGAAAGGGATTAAGAACTTTTCAGCACAATGACCAACCACAATTCTAGAGGACCAATGATGAAACATAGTTTATATTTACCCATGAAGAATGAAACAATTTTATAGATATGGCCAAAAATTTATTTTGACTGACTATACATATTTCTAACAGTGTTTGTTTTTCATTAATTCTCCAATAGGAGAACTTAGGATGGCATATTTTTGCTGTTAAAAAATAATTAAACACAATTTTAAAAATACGTATTTTTTTTAAGATATTGCAATCATGTAGGCAAGAGATGATGAATAGTAACCTGGGATGGTGGCTGTATTTTATGTAATCCAGAAGTCCCAACTTTTTTCCAGAACTAGAGATATGAATAAATGCTCCACTCAACAGAAATGTATATATGAAAATATGTATATATATCACTATAAAAAAAATAAAAAATAAAAAGAAACTTACACAAATTCTGCTTCCCTTCGATTCTTTGTCTTTTGCTTTCCTCTATCTCTACATCTTCCTGCATTTCTTTTGTTATTGTTATTGTTGTTAACATAAATGAGGCATTCCAAGATGGATATTCCTCATTTTCAAAAATACCTAGCTTTGTGAGTTAAGGATGTCAAAAGAACTATCCAGAATCTGCCCTAGCCAAGCTTGACCTACAGAAAGGCTATAGGATCATAGATTTAGAAGTAGAAATGTAATCATAGATTTAGGGCTGAAGATCATCCAATTTACTTCCCTTATTTTGTATGTGAGATAACTACGCCTCCAAGAGGCTAAGTGACTTGTCCAACATTCAGGTCGTAAATAGTAAAGCAGAGGTTTGAACCAACACCTTTTTTACTCAAAATCTAGAATTCAATAAGATTAAATATTTTGGTTCTCTTTTTTTTTCAAGTTCACAATTCTATTTTTTTTATTAAAAGTTTTTTTTATTTACAGAACATATGAGTGATTTTTCTACATTGACCTTTGCAAAACTTTTTTTTGTTCCAAGCTTTTCCCCTCCTTCCCCCATCCCCCACACCTAGATGACAGTTAATCTAATACATGCTAAATATGTTAAATATCATGACAAATTCAATATATGTATACATATCTATACAGTTATCTTACTGCACAAGAAACATCAGATCTAGAGAGAGAGAAAAAAAAAACAACAACCTAAGAAGGAAAACAAAATGCATGGGAATATTCACAGAAAGCATTAAAATAATGTGTTGTGGTTCACACTCAGTTCCCTCAGGCCTCTCTCTGGATGTATATGACTATCTTCATGGCTGAACAATAAGAACTGGTTTGAATCACATCATTGTTGAAGAGAACCATGTCCATCAGAATTGATCATCTTATAGTCTTTTGCTGTGCATAATGTTCCCCTGGTTCTGCTGAATTCACTCAGCATCAGTTCATGCAAGTCTCTCCAGGCCTCTCTGGAATCATCCTGCTGGTCATTTCTTATAGAACAATAATATTCTATAACATTCACATACCATAATTTATTCAGCCATTCTCCAATTGATGGGCATCCTTTCAGTTTCCAGTTTCTTGCCACTACAAAAAGGGCTGCCACAAACATTCTTGCACATGTGGGTCCCTTTCCCTTTTTTAAGATCTCTTCGGGATATAGGCCCAGTAGAAACACTGCTGGGTCAAAGAATATGCACAGTGCGATAACTTTTTGAGCATAGTTCCAGATGGCTCTCCAGAATGGTTGGATCCGTTCACAGTTCCACCAACAATGTATCAGTGTTCCAGTTTTCCCACATCCCCTCCATTTGTCATTATCTTTTCCTGTCATCTTAGCCAATCTGATGTGAATAGTGGTATCTCAGAGTTGTCTTAATTTGCATTTCTCTGATCAATAGTGATTTGGAGCACCTCTTCATGTTACTAGAAATAGTTTCAATTTCTTCATCTGAATGTTATCTGTTCATATCTTTTGACCATTTATCAACTGGAGAATGGCTTCAGTTCTTATATATTTGAGTCAATTCTCTATATATTTTAGAATATCTTGATTCTCAACCAAGTAACAAAAAAAAGCAAGAGAAGCTTGTATAGTATGATACTGACATTGGTAAAAGTAGATGAACTAACAGAATTGTTTGTCTCAATGTCTCAGAAACTATCACAACCTCTCTAGTACTCAGTTTTCCTATCAATAAAATGATGGGGCTGTATTTAATTAATTCAAAGATCTCTTTCAGCCTTAAGTCACTCACGTTTCCAAAACTGAACACTCTTTAATTTGAATGATTCATAAATCTCACCAAGATACCTAAATTAGGGGTGGATTAAATTAGGGTGGATTGCATTCCCTTGCAAGGGCAAAGAAGAGTTAAAATTCACCATACATTAGAGCATAGGAAAATACTTTACCTGATAGGTTAATACCCCATATTGAGCCCCATTTCAGAAAAGCAGAGTCATTTACTTCTAGAACCAATAAATCCCAAAGTAACTTAGAACAATCATTCACTTTACCTGTAAGAAAATTCAGTTTCATAAAATTTAAGGGATTTTCTGTCCAAAAAGCCATGAGACTCAGTGACAGAGCTGAAGTCAGATTCAGACTGTATTACTTCTTTTAAAATTCTTTTGTTCTGTAATGCTAAGGGTTCTCTGTAAAACAGGACTACATAATTCAAAGCACTCCATTGACATAGAATTTATGCTGGAAGGTTTATTTTTTATTTTGTCACTCTTACTTGCCACAAGGAAATATAAAATATATAGCACAAATTCTTGGATAGCTTTGGAGAAGAACAAGACTCAAAAAAACTAGGCCTAGTTTTCCTAATTTTGACCAGTGCCAGTTGAGTTTACTTAGGCATAAACTGTCAAATACTAAAGGAATTCCACATAGAACTAGAGACATAAGTGATTTCTGCATGGATATTTATCTTTTAGAGTATATAGATATTTTTAATATCATAGGATAATCTGCATTTTGAAAAAACAAGTAATAGTATAAAGCTAAAGTAGAGTTTTTCTTGATTTTGAAGAATGAATTAGGTTTCATATTCACTTAAGCAAATAAACCACTTTTTAAAATCACATGGACAATTATCATGTGGTCAACACATAAAGCAGGATTTTTACTTTTAACATAAATTTCTTAATACCCCTGAGTGAAATCTCTTCCCAAATCTCTACTACATTTCTCTTTCAGTTGTGAAACCTAGCATCTGTCTGTCCTTGAAGAATGCCCTTGGAAATGAAACATGTTCTAAGACTACCTGGGCTTGATTCTGGAATAAAAATAAAATAAATTCAGAACTAATATAGCATTAATATTTTATATTTCTTTTACTTTAATATTGCATCAGTAGCAAATTAGAATTGAAGCCCAGATTTTCATGTTCTGAATATTAATGAGTAAAGTTCCATGCTATCTTTGAGAGTTTGTTTCCACCCACCCCATCAGGGGTAAATTTTAAGAAGCCTTGATCATATGAAATGCAAAATACTTCTTGGAACTCTGTGAAACCTTATGTCAATGTGATGCTCTGGATGACTCAGTAAAATAGCTACTACAAAACTAAAAGCTATTGGGAAAGAAAAGATAGTATTTCAGCTTCTGCACAAATGTGAAAAACATGTACACTAAGGAAGAGAATTGTTAAAACTACTGTAGTTCTAATATAAACTATCATTTCCTTTAAAAAACCAAAAGCTATTCATATACTTGGGCAATCTATGTTTAGAGAAATAGACAAAAGAGTAATTTTCATGGATGTGGATAAAGCAATTAATTATCAGTTAAGAACAAATTATAATCATTCAATCAATCAAAAAAAGCGTGAAAAGTCCTTGGAAGAACCAGGTATGAAGCAAAAATCTGACAATTGTTTTTCCTTAGCAATTCAAAGTCTTATTTCATATGGCTTTCAATCAATTTAAAAAAGTCAATCAATCAATATTTGTTGAACATTTTTCCAGGCACCTATGCTAAGTGGTTAAAATACAAAAAGAAGCAAAAGCCAGTAACTGCCTTCAAGAACCTTGCACAGAAAAACAAGCATATACAAAGTGGGCTATATACAGGATAAATAAGAAATAATTAACAGAAAACATTAGGAGGAATTAAAGAAGGTTTCCTAGAAAAGGTAGGATTTACCAGTAGTTTTCTTCTTTGAGTCTTGTAATCTCTTTTAAGTTTAAATTTCCTTCTCTGTAACATGGGGATAATAAAACTTGCAATAACTACTAACAACACAATTGTTGTCAGGAAAATGTTGCAAACCCTGAAACATATGTATATATGACCTTAAGTTACTATCATTATATTCAATTAGAGGGAACTCAACATATGCAAATATGATGCAAATAGATTTTGATGAGAGAAAGAGAGAAATACATACCAACTACCCAGAAAATTTTGAAGAGGAGATTACTTATAGGTGAGAGAATCAGGTAAAGCTTCATAATGGTGGAAGCACCTCAATTTGGAAGGAAGACAAAAAATGTGACAGATAGAAGTGAGGAGTCAGTATACTCTAGTAATAGGGGATAAACTGCTTTGCATGGAGGAAGGAGCATACAGAACAATTGGATGCCAGATCATACTTCAATTTGGTTGGAAGAGGGAGGACATGTAAAAGGCAAGATTAAATAAGTCTGGAAAGATCAATAGAAGGATGTTTTGGAGGGTGTTAAACATCACACAAAAATATTGGAATTTTATATTATAGGCAATGGAGTAAAAAAAAAATCTCTAAGGCTTTTGACCATGGGACTTTTACACTATGAATATCCTTTTGTAGTTGTGTGAAAAGGGATGGATTAGAGAAGAGAAGGAATGTTATGTCAAAAAGAGCAGTTTGGCAGGCCATTGCAGTAGTCTATGCCAGTAGAGTAATTTCTTTGAAAACTGCAGGACACTGGACTTTGAATAGCATATCCCTAAAGAATGGGTGGATGGGTGTATGAAAAGGCATTTAGTATGTCTTTTCTATGTGCCAAGCATATAAGTGTTATGTGAACTCAAACTCAAGTATCTAAGTGATGGAGATCTGGAAACCATCTTATATGAGCAATAGTTAAGGACTCACTCATTAGAAAATTTTTTTTTATATCCCAAAGAAATCATAAAGGATGGAAAGGGCCCCACATGTGCAAGAATGTTTGTGGCAGCTCTTTTTGTAGTGGCTAGAAACTGGAAACTGAATGGATGCCCATCAATTGGAGAATGGCTGAATAAATTATGGTATATGAATGTTATGGAATATTATTGTTCTGTAAGAAACAACCAGCAGGACGATTTCAGAGAGGCCTGGAGAGACATGCATGGACTGATGCTGAGTGAAATGAGCAGAACCAGGAGATCATTATACACGGCAACAAGAAGACTATATGATGATCAGTTTTGATGGATGTGGCTCTCTTCAACAATGAAATGCTTCGGACCAGGTCCAATTGTTCAGTGAGGAGAGCCATGTACACCTAGAGAGAGGGGTATGAAATGTGAACCACAACATAACATTTTCATACTCTCAATTGATTGCTTGCGTTGTATTTCCTTTATCTGATTTTTCTTTCTTGTAGATACGATTTTTCTTGCACAACAATGATAAGTGTGGAAATATGTATACATATATTCACTTTATCAAGTATTTTAACAAAATTAACATGTAGTGGATATCCTGCCATCTAGGGAAGGGGTGGGCAGTAGGGGGGGAAATTTGTAACAGAAAGCTTTGTAAGGGTTAATGTTGAAGAATTACCCATACATATGTTTTGCAAGTAAAAAAAAAGAAAAGAAAAAAAAAAGAAAATTCTTTTTTTTCTATTAGATTGTTATCTGCATCACCATAACTCAAACCTATTTATCTTAGGTCTGTCCTTTGGAATAGCACAGAACTCGAGTGAAGGCAAAAGCAAAGGAAAAAAAAGACACCAGCATCTTAATTATTTAGGTTCAATATGTTCCTTTTCAGCTTAGATAAAACTTGCTTCTCTTACTATAAGTACAGAATTTTTGCATGTTAATACAGTCAAAACATTTTGACAATCATTTTTATTTTATTTTATGCTCTTAGCCTTGATACTTCATTCATGGAATCACAGAGATGGAAGAAGCTTAAGATGTTCCCTACTCTAACCTATACCAATATAAAAATCCTCCCTAGCACATAGCTGAGGAGCAATCATTAAGCCTTTGCTTGAAAACATTTAGGGAAGACTCTGTGCCTCTAGAAAGAGCCTATTACAGGGGACAGCTAGGTAGCGCAGTGGATAGAGCACCAGCCCTGAAGTCAGGAGGACCTGAGTTCAAATCTGGTGTCAGACACTTAACATTCTCTAGCTGTGTGACCCTGGGCAAGTCACTTAACTCCAATTGCCTCAGCAAAAAAAAAAAAAAAAAAAAAAAAAAAGAGCCTATTACACTCTGTAACAGTTGTAATTATCAAGAATTTATTCCTAACACTAAAGCTAAATGTTCCTCTTTCCAACTTCCATTTCTAGTCTTTCCCTCTTAGATCAAGGAAAACAAATCTTTAAATGT
>JAJPUD010019402.1:0-26628 GCA_023553655.1 Myrmecobius fasciatus | reverse complement strand
GGGGGGGGGAAGTTTCTGCAGCTGAGGGTTTGAGTCAAAGGCTCATCCTGGTTCCATGTTTGCTTGTAGGGCTAACTCCTCCTGGTATCCAGGATTTTCTGACCCTTAAATTAATCTTGGCACTGATGATCTGCAATGGAAGTATAAGTTCTATGAGGACAGGGACTGTGGCTTAGTTTAAGCTTGTATTTCCTTTTCCATTGACTAGCAGAATACCCAGTTTGTTGAATAAATAAACAATGCCTTAATTTACCTATTAGACTGAATGTCATAAGAGCTGGGATTATAGCTTTCCAAACCTATCTCATTGGTGCCAGGCACAGATTTCTGCTGAATAATATTTATTACATGTTAAGACTGGTAGCAGGTATTAATTGAAATTCAGCCACAGATCAGGATAGTTGTTGAGTTAGATAGATGGTACATGCCTCCCACTTCCCACCCCCCACCCCAAGAATCTATCAGCACTCAGTAGGAATCTCCTGTGGGCTTCTTCCAGGTTCCAGACTCATTGGCAGTCATGGCAGGATTAGAACTAGAAGGGAGTACCATCCAGGCTACACAGAACCCTGAAAACATGAGTTCAGATTCTGGCTTGATACGTACTATCTGTGTGACCATGGGCAAGTCATTTAAATTCTCTGACCTTTGGTTTCTTCATCTGTAAACTGACTAAATGGCCTGTGAGGTCCCTTCCAGCTTTTGATCTATGATCCTAAAATTGTAACAATGAAGTTAAGAGTCAGAAGAAAGCTGGGTTTGAATCCTGGCTCTGAAACTCAATGATTGAATATTCAATCAGACATTTTTCAGTTGTCTAATTCTGCATATACCCAGGATCATGTAAAAAATTTTTAGCCAAAAAGGGGTCCTGAGTGGAAAAATTTTAAGAAGTCCTGACCTAGAGAAGCCCATTTGGGGTTTTGTTGGCAAAGATACTGCAGTGGTTTGCCATTTTCTTCTCTAGCTCATTTGATAGATGAAGAAGCTAAGTTAAACAGGGTGAAGTGATTTGACCAAGATCACTCAGCTAGGAAGTATGAGGCCAGTTTTGAGGTTTGGCTCTCTGTATACTGTGGTGCCTCCTAGCTGCCAAATGTTTGTATGATCTTGAGCAAATCTCTTCATTTGTGGGCCTCAATTTCCTCAAGTGTAAAAGGGACATAACTCTTTGTACCACAGGATTATTGTGAGAAAAGCACTTTTTAAACATTAATAGTTTATACTTTATTAGCATGTATTGCCTTGAGCAAGTCACTCTCCTACTCTCTTCTTTGTTAAATGATAGCAGTTTGGAGGAGCTGATGTTTCACATCCTTTTCAGCTCTCAGTCAAATTATTAAAATTATCCAACTACCTTCCATGACTTTTTAAAAGAAAGAACATTATATTGCTGACTGAAACAGGGCTACTACTGGGAAGAAGTGAATAAAGTAGATCTAGAAAAAAACAACTTAGTTAAGTGAAATTCTCCCTTCCTTCTCTTCCAAGAAAAGGAATGAATTACCCAAACATGACCAGTGCTACTTTATGGAGAAAGTATAGGGTGGCTGGATAAATCATTGAGCAACCAGCTAGGAGAATGTGAGTGGCTCAGAAGGCTGGGGGCTAAAGGTACCACTGACCTAGGTTTTTCTCTTTCTTACTTTTGACTTCAGTTGGCCCCTCTTAAAGAATGGTTGATGAGGGTTCAAGGGGAGTGTAGAACACCAAACAGAAGAATTGAAAAACAAAACAAAACAAACACAAAAAAACCAACTCAAAACTCAGTGTCCTCAAATGCACTTTATGGGACTTTAGAGTTAGAAGGAAGTTAGAATTTAATTGAATGCCCCAGCCTGATACATTCTATAGATGAAGAAGCTAAAACTCAGAATGGTAAAATGACTTCAGCAAAGTCAACACAGGAGAAGAGCAGGGCCAAGATTTGAATCCAAGTTCTCTGATTCCAAATCTTTTTCATGACATCAAATTACTTCCTATTAGAACTCCCTTCAGTGATAAACCTCACCTTGACAAGTCAGGGTAATAGAACCATTGCCTAAAGCCCAGCCTTTTAAACTGTGGCTTGTGATCCCAGATAGGGTCTTGTAAATGAATGTGGGGGCCATGAAATTATGATTTATTATTAGTAAATGTTTGATTTGTATACCTATTTTATATACCTACATACCTAGGGTCACATAAAAATTTCTCGGGCAAAAAGGGATTAGGAATGGAAAAAGTTTAAGAAGTTCTGGCCTAGAGAAACAAACTGACAAAGGTAAGGGCCCTCTTGAGGGTTCTACCTCTTTCCCTCCCTGAAAAAATATTCCAGACACTAGAACCTTACTGAGTCTGTGTATGTATGTGGGGAAAGTTTGGGGAGGGGAGGGAGGGTGAAGAACACATCTAGGGGAGGAGAAAGCAGGAGGACATTAGAGAGTCCCTGCTCTCTCTCTTTACTTTAATAAATGAGAACTGGGGAGAGAAGACAGGAATTAGGCGGAGGAGGTAGAAATCCTAGCAGATATTAGTAGAGGAGTCCACAGGTGAAAGAGCTGAAGAGTCTAACCCTTACTGCAGAACAGAGAGATCACTTGATTTGGAATGAGATTTGGGTTCTAATATGAGCTCTACCATGGAAAAGTCACTTCACTTGACTATCTGAGCTTCCATTTCTTTTTTTAAATAGTATTTTATTTTTCCAAACATATGAAAAGATAGTTTTCAACATTCACTTTTGCAAAACCTTGTGTTCCAAATTTTTCTCTCCCTCTTTTCCCTTCTCTCCTCAAGACAGCAAGCAATCCCATATAGGTTAAACATGTGCAATTCTTCTAAACATATTTCCATATTCGGCACTGAGCTTCCATTCCTTGTATAAAATAGGGATAAAAATCACAAACTCCTCACTTATAAGAACTTCTGTAAGGAAAATGATTTGGAAATTTTAAAGTGCCATAGAAATAGGAATTATAATTGTTTTTATCCTCAAAGTAAAGAGAAGGGGAATCTCTGAGTCTAGGTTCCTGCACACATACATACCACAAGCATCAAATTCTAACTTCCCAGCACTCCCATTTTTCCTAAAGGAGAGGATTAACTGTCTTCTTCAGGTACTAAGCAACTATTTGATAGAGAAATTACTTTCCTTCTCCTGAGGTAGGGGTCTTTCTTATATTTTAATAGAAGTTATTCCACAGAAATGGCAAGTTTTGTGTACTTTTTTTTTTAATGCCAGAAATTGGAGGTGGATTTTGTAGGTTGACCTTTTTACATATTCTATATCCTCATACAATGAGAACTCATCCAAGCCCTGTAGGATGAGGAAGAAAGAATTCAGGAAATCAGAAGATGCAAACCACTCCTCCCTTCCTCATTTCAGTGTCTCTATATGTAAAATGGGTGACTACATGATATTCAATATCCTTCTCAACTTTTGGCAGTAGGATCTCTGTGCTAACTGTCTCCCTTCTCTCTCCCACCCCCCACCTTCCATTCTGTGCTTAGAGCAAATGGAATGAAAGCCTCGTGCCCAGCTAGTATCTTGGCCCATTATGGCCAGATTGTTCTCTCTGCCGGGATTCAAAGCTGGTGAGGTGAAGATATAGAAGGACTTATTGGTCCCATCTCTCTGCTGTTTTATTGCTCTACTACTGACTTCACATTGTATCTTTGACAAGAGGCAAGGAGTAGTATGTCGTGGGAGGTCAGGGCTGGGTCCCGCTGCCCTTCCGGTCAACTTCACAGTATAAGGATAGGATCCAACCTTCTGAAGCTCCCTTTAATAACTCCTTGGGGATATGTTATCCAGGAATTTAGTAAGCCCTTATGGAACCTGTTTGTATTTCCTGCTTATGCCACTTTTAAGGGAACAAATTCTATATGCTACTAGCTCCCTCTCATTAAAAGTGGAAGACAACATGACAGTTAAAAAAAAAAAAAAGCAAAAGTAAAAAAGAAATATTGGACTGGGATTCAAGAGACCCACGTTCTAGTTTTAGCTCTTACATTGACTAAGATTCACTTCTCTTTAGATTGAGACTTAAGAATTTGGTTAAACTAAATGATCTCTCAGGTCCCTTCCAGCTCTGTCATCCTATATTTCCAGCCCGTGGCTGGAGATGAAGAGCGGCGGAATTTCTGGCTTTTAGAACCGTGGGGAGGGAGACCTGCCCGCAACATCCGGCAGTGGGTAAGACTGTGAGCCTGAGAAAATCTCTGAACAAACTCAGCCTGAGCTTCCCCTTCCCAGTCACCCGCTCACCAGCCTCCAGGACTCACCGCCTTGCGCTGATTACTGAGGCAGAAAGTACAGATAGTTCGGGGTTGCTGTCTAGTATCTCCACCACCGCTCCCAGATGCGCTGCGCTCGCCCTTAGATCCGCAGACGGCGCGGAAACACGGCTGCCCGTCGTCGCAGCCCTCGCCCAGCAGCAATACGTTGGCCAGGTGGGAGATATAGCTGGAAGCTAGTCGCAAGGTCTCGATCTTGGACAGCTTGCGATCCACGGGCTCGGTGGGGATGAGTGTGCGCAGCGCCGTGAAGGCCGTGTTGACACTCTGGGTACGGTCCCTTTCCCGCGCATTAGCCGCTTGTCTCTGCTTCACTACAACCACAGGTCCCCCGACACCTCCAACGCCGCCCCCGGCCCCAGTTCGGCGGCCGCCACCGCCCCCGGCCCCACTCCCGGCCCGCCGCCGAGCCGGTTCCAGTCCTTCGTAGCCGCCGTATGACTGGTCCGAAGCATCGCTCTCGCTCCGGTTCTCCTCGTCCTCACTTAGCAGGCTGAGGTCGGGGTACAGCACGTGGGCAGCCACAGGGCGCAGCATGGCGAATGCCATGGGGACTGGGAAATCTGGTCCCGCTTCGGACCCTACTCTCTTAACGCTCTGCCGTGCCGGCTACTGGGTGCAGGGCCCCGGGAGGGAGGGGCTTAGATGTGGGAGAATGGAGTTCAGCAGTTCCGCACCGAAAAGGGCTGCGGCGGGAGACCGCCAGCTCAAACCCCCAACTTTGAACCTGCGTGTAAGAATTTCGGTACTGCGCAGCGTGCGCTCTGAGGAAAAAAGCGGCCGGCACAACTATTTAAGGCTTGGGAGCTGCCGGGAGTTTGAGGGCGACTCCCCCACTAACCAATGAGGCTGCGAAGGGTTCCGCTGACCGCCCAATTGGAAGACTCAGGTTTCCTCCACCCCTCCCTCCCCTAACTCAGAAAACGGTTCTCTGGAGCCCGAGAGACAACAAACTTCGTGGAGTCCTAAGGCGAGAGATCTAGGGACTGGGGCTCCCGCAGACCGCCCACAAACTGCCACTGTCTCAGGCTGCACTCCTGATCAGCTTCTGTGTCCGTGGGCCGACGATCTGGGAAGAGAGCCGGTTTCATATGAACAGCTTTAGCCTTCTTCTAACATTCCCGAACACTGATTTACTTTATTAGTCCCTATACCTTGAAGGTGAATCTGGGGCCTACTAAAATTCAATTATGTTCTTTAAGGAACATCGCTGATCCATGAATCTCCTGTTATATATAATATGTCTTGTTATGTCAGAGCTGAAAACAACTCAAGTCTGTCTTATGGCTTCCCCAGCTTCTTACAAGATATAGCTCAAATTCCTCTTTCTGCAAAGGCTGTGCCCCCCACTGCTAAACTCTTTCCCTTGAGGTTATGTGCCTAGCCTACCAAACTAAGCTGATGTCAAAATCATAAAGGAGATACCCTTTGAGATCCTTTTGCAGGCTTTCCTTCTGCTCTGACTTCTCTCCTTCACGCCTTCCTTTCACTAATGGGAGTCCATGCCAGACTTCTGGATGTTCAGAGATTCCAAGTAGGCTTCCTCTGCCTTTTCCTTCTCCTCATCTCCACCCTAATTCCCAAATCAATCCAGTCAGAGTTGACAGATTAATGGGAAGAAGATAGGAAGACATTTGCATTTTAATAAAAATGCAAATACATTTATTAAGTCTTCTTATTTCTTCTTAGCATAAGTAGGCTGTACTTTATTAAGTGGAAATGGCCCCAAAAACATAATCTAGGGAAGGCATAATCAGAAAAAAAGATGGCTTGATCATGTGAAAGTGATGAATAGCATATGGACAGTCAGAAGGCTTCATTGGTACCTCTTGAATGTAAAAATGCCAATCCCTTTAGTGTGCAGATGAAGAAATTGAGTTCCAGAGATCAAAGTGACTTACCTAACCCAACCCAACCGTAGTGTAGTTATACAACAAGAGGGATGGGGAAGACCACATAGGAGTAGGGACTTCAGTACAAGTAGGGACTGCCTGTGGGAATGCAAGGAAGAGGGGCATGATCTTTCAAATTAAGGGAAGCAAGAGCTAAAAGTTCAGTTTGGCCAAAACATGGAATGTTTGAAGGGGTGTAATATAAAATATAATTGGGAAGATAGGGATTTGACAGCAATTCCAGCCAAAATATACCACAAACATTTAACCTCCATTTCTCTATCTGAGTACAGCAGATCTACAATTTTTTAGCCATTTCTGGATCTCATAGGGTGCTAAGCATGAAGGTAGGAGAAGACATTACTAAGCTTTTTGCACTGAACCCCCATTATCCTAGGATAGGGTGAAATAGAATTGAATGTGACTCATGATAGGTATTTATTGCATTGTCATTTCTCTTCTTTGAGCCCACTACCACCAGGCCATTTTCTTACCTTGACCTTTGCCCCCAACCTTATAGACTTTTACCTTTAACCTTTTACCTAGGAACTGTAATCAAATCAATACTACCTCTGGTCTGGAAAGAGATGGTCAATCAACCACCCTATTCCTCACCATCCCTTTGATTTCCTACATCAAAATAGCTTTATCTGATTTTCCTCATACATATTGTGTCTGCCTTCCATTCTGTTTGAATATAAGCTCCATGAGGGCAGGGGGAAAAAATCTTGATTTTATAGCTATTTTCCCAGCACTTATTCCTCCAAGCACTTAGCTTGACATATAGTAGGCACTTAATAAATGCTTTTCATTCATTCATTCATACTCCCACCTCTAAATCTATGACACTATAAACTAGAATCATAGAATATTAGACAAAGAAAGAATTTTAGAGATCCCCTATGTCAACACTGTTTGATATATAAGTAATGCTGACATCCAGAAAGAAATGGCTTGCCCAAGATCACACAGTCTAGGAACAAAGCCAAGACCAGAAGACTGATTTTGTCAGACCAGGGCTATTTTCAATATATAATCTCCCAACAAAAATGCTACTTAATTGATTGGGGTAAATGCTAATGATGATATGGTGGATGACACTGAGAGCCTCCCAGAGTTTCCTTTTGACTCCTCTCCAAGGTTTAGACTGACCCTCATCCCATCTGGAAAAGAGAAATGAACTCTATCTTCTCTGGCCTTGGTTGGAAGGGGTCAAGTCTTCATTGGCACTTGGGGATGGAAAATTGATTAAAATTGGTTCTAGATGCTGCTAGAGAATCACAGAACATTTGGTCCAGGCTTCTTCTTTGTTATTCCCCCCACCCCCTTTCAGGACTAATCTCCACCTCCTCAGGACAACCAATGAATGGCCCTTGGTCTCCTATTCTTCTCCCCTTCCTAAAGCCCAGCAAGGTCAGTATCACACAACTGGTCTCCCTCTGCTTCCTGAGCTGATGAATTATTACTAAGAAATTTCCTTTCCTGTCTGGTCCTTGTCAAGGTGGCTCTCTGCTCCTGTGGCTGCTACACTCTCACTTTCATCCCTTCCCCCCAATCCTGAGACTAAGACAAGACCGGAAACCCAGCAAGGAAAACAGGCTGAGTTCCTCTTTACCTCCTTCTTCCTCAGGGGACAAGGGCTTCCCAAGGCCCCCTGAAAGAAGTGCTGGGGGTGAAATATTAGCAAAATATCACTAATCCTTACAAATCACATCTCTGGCAAACCACTTACTTCTTTGAACCTCAGTTTCTTGATCTGCAAAATGGGGATAAAACTGTTAACATCTTATTCCTGTGTGGTGATTTTAATTTCCTGACTTCCATCCTAAGACCCTCTCTAGGATGCTGCCATTGTGTTCCTTGACTTCACTTTTAAATTACTGAGGGAACTTGGGCAGTTATTTGGTCTCTGATGATCTCATTCTTTAAAATGGAGTAGACTAGATAATCTCCAAAAGCCTTTCTAGCCTTTTCCAGCTCTAACATTCTTTGATTCTAGGAGGATGAGGAAATAAAAAGGTAGAAGAAAGGAATTTAAAAAAAAAAAGCTGGGTCCTGGAGACTTTGGACAAGTAATGATTGTCCTCGCTCGAAGAGAAGCCAAAGAGAGCTGGGCCCCTTTTAGGCTGAGCGGAAATCGGATTTTTGATTTGAGTGGGACTCAAGAGAGATGTTTTCCTTCTCTGTTTGTCTGCCTGTGGAGGGCCCATAAATTCCACCGGAACTCCAGGCGGCATGGAGGAATTCCTGTCAACCAGGGTCTGGAGACAGAAGGAGGAGGGGGTTCAAAAACAGCTGCCTTGTAGTGCAGTTCAGCTCTTTCTATTAGCCCAGGTGGATATTTTACCCTTCCACTCCCCTGACTGCTGCTCTTCAGACTTAGAGATTCCCTCTGAAGCTTCCCTGGGGTTCAAGGGCAAGGTCACTCATTTTGCTTTTGATATAAGGGGCTATGTAAACTTGGGGTAGTGGGGAGAGGCAGGACCAAGGAAAATCCTGGGGAGAGAGAAAAATTTTGGAGGAAAAGACACTTGCATGAATAGAAAGAGTGTCTTCGTGATTTAAGTCTAGTAACTCCATTCAACATTTTCATAAACACTGATTAAGCATTTATTAGATTGGGAGCCCACCTGTTCTGCTTTGTCCTGAGGATACAAAGTTAGGTATGTTAAGAACTAGTTCACAAGTAATCTTGATACAAGAAAGGGTAAGATATTTAAAGTGGAAATACAAGCAAAGTTACCTAAGAAATTTGGGGAAGGAGAGGTTACTTTCAGGGGGAAGTGGAGGGAATTATCGCTGAGTTGGGCCTTGAAGGAAAGGCCTGGATTCAACAGATGTGGCTGGGATAATGGGTTCCATCCAAGTGGAGCAGGGGTTCCTTCAGAGCTACATCTTCCACAATCTTTCATGGAATACAACAGGTGATGACTACCACTGCATGGATTTTCTTTGAAGGAGAGGAAATATTTGCAATCTGATTGGTAGAAGGAAGGCTACAGGACATGGGAAAATTCAAGTAGGGTGTCAGGAAACTGGTCCCCATCTTTATCCATCTTCCACTAACACTACTGCCACTAAAAGACTTTTCTACTTCCAGGCCAGGAAGCAATGGCCATAGGGGAAGGTATTAATATCCTTTACCCTCTCCTAGATTGTTGTAGCCTGCTGATGCATCAGCTTAGAGAGTAGGGAGAGAGTGAGCTATTACATGACAAGGAAGTATGATGACTTGCAAGTGAATTAGATTTAAGTGAGGGCTGTGCAAAGTCACCAATCTCATTGTCTTCTTCATCCTGGTTAGGGGCAAATGGGTTTTTCTTGTTCTCTTAGTTGACAGTGCTCTGGACTATAAACAAGTTATAGCAGTGGAGTCAAAAGGACTTATGACCTATATTACCTGGAAGATTAGGAGATCATAGTTTGAAAAATGGTTGGAGACAATATTTAATAATAGCTAACATTTATTTGGTGCCTTTTATGTGCAGGTACTGTGTCAAGTGCTTTAAAATTATTATCTCTTTTTAGGGGGTAGATATTATTGTTATCCCCATTGTACTGATGAGGAAACTGAAACAAACAAGAGGCTAAGTGATTTGCCCAGTCACACAAGTTAGAAAGTTTGTGAGGTCAGGTTTTCCTGACTTTAGGCCCAGTGTTGTATACACCTAACCGTCCCAGTATTTACTGTTTGATTTACATTCTTGTTTTATATTTTGCATCCTATTTTGAATGAATGTTCTTTTGTAATGCTACCATGTTATAAAATCAATACTGGCTCATGGGAGAGGTTTAGAGGAAAAACATCAGGACTGGGGAGGAGTGTTTGAATAGATATGGACTGAAAATAAGTTCCAGGAACCAGAATGTGGCTGTAGGGTACTTTATGGGAAGGTGGGGACATAGAAACAGAAAGGATACAATGACACCACAGAATAGGGAATTGAGGAAAAGCAAATTTGGAGTGGAAAATGACAAATTCAGTTTTTGACTTGTTGAGTTTGAAACGGTCCAATATGCAGTTGGAAGTGCTAGAATGGTCAAGAATAAACATGTTAATCCTCCCTCAATCGTAAAACATTTATTAGACACTTACTATATGCTAAGGTATACAAAGAATGTTCAGCACATTCAAGGGCTTTTCATTTTAACAGGGGAGATAACATGTATACTTGTATGTTAAAAATGAATACAAAGTGGTTATCAGAGTCCATTGGTATCTAGGAATGATCAGGAAAGACTTCATGCAGAAAGTAGCAGAGTCTTGAAGTAAACTAGGGATTCTGAGAATTGGAAGTAAGGAAAAAATACTTTCCAGGCAGGCCAGTACAAAAGTTATTTTATGGTCTTTGGTCTTGAAGAGGACTATATAACATCACAAGGAGATGTCATAACTTGCAAACAAATTGGATTTAAGTGAGGGCTGTGCAAAGTCACCAGCCTCATTCTCTCCTTCAGAGCCATCTGGGTGAAGGGCAAGATATAGATCAGGATGGCTGGAGTGGCAAAAGTATAGAGATGGGAGATAGAGAATAGCATATGTAGAAGGACAAATATGCTAGTATTGGCAGATCACTGAATTTGAGGAGGAGAGTAATATGAACTAAAACAGGAAAGATAGAAAGGAGCCAAGTGGTAAGAGAGCTTTAAATGTCAAGCAGAAGAATTTGTATTTGATTTTGGAGACAATTGGGAGCACATAGTTTGGTGAATGTGGTGTGTGTGAGAGAGAGAGACAGACAGACAGACAGACAGAGAGACAGAGACAGAAAGACAGAGAGAGAGACAGAGACACACAGAGATAGAGAGACAGAGAGAACCAGAAATTATTTTGGTGGCTATGGGAATAATAATAGCAACAACATCTAGGAGTACTCAGAACTGAGTCAGAAGAGGGAAGTTTGAGAGAAAGAGGTATAATATAATATGGAGTTTAGTAATTATAGATTGGAAATTTCAATGGTCACAGTGGGAAGGGTGGGCAGTTAAGGAGTAGATATGGAGGGTATAGTGTTGAAGTGGATGAGAACAAAGGGTTGCAGCAAAGGGTGGCAAGTGGGGTTTGCTCTTTGGTAACCAAGTATTTAGTGTCATGGGGGGGAAAGAAAGAAGGTGTGAGATTGTTGATCACTGGGGAATGAATCTGAATAGTATAGCCTTCTGGGGTCAGTGGTGTGGAGGATCATGTATGTCCTTACAAGTAAGAACAGTAAGAAGAGAATGGAGAGAGAAGAGAGGGGCTGAGTTCAGGGCCGAAGCTTCATCTTTTGTAAAATGAGTATAGTAATGTCTGCTTTATCTTTTGTGATGACTGAAAGTGACAATGGAGGTTGTTGTTGTTCATCCTTTGTTCTGGAAGAAGATCGGTGACATCAGGAGGATGATGTCTTGACTAACAAGTGAATTGGATTTGAGATGGAGCTGTCCAAAGTTGTCAGTCTTATTCTTTCCTCTAGAATCATTCAAGTCCAGTGGCAAGACACAGGTCAGGATGAATGAAGAAAGCCCCAGGATGCAGTGTGACAGTGGAGATGACAACATTCCAAAGAGGTTACATTACTATTAGAATGGAAAGAATGCTAGACTGGCTTTGATTCTTACCCTGATCCTCTGTAGCAGGTCATTTCCTCTCTCTGGCCCTCTGTTTCCCATCTGTAAAATGAAAAGCTTGGAGTAGATGCTATTTAAAGATTTTTGTAGCACTAAGTTGATGTTAGAGGATGCAGAAAGTAACATTCATTCACTGAGTAAATAAAAAGCAAACTATCAAGCGCAGAACATGCTATTTACTATAAGAAATGATGAGCAGAATGATTTCAGAAAAACCTGAAAAGACTTACATGAACTCATGCTGAGTGAAGTGAGCAGAACCACGAGAACATTGTATACAGTAATAGCAATATGGTGTAATGATCAACTAAGATAGACTTAGCTCTTTTCAGCAGTGCATTGATCCAAGACAATTCCAAAAGAACTGTGATGAAAAATTCTATCATATACAGAGAAAAACTATGGAGTCTGAATGCAGATAGAAGCATAAAATTTTTCAATTTTTTTTCTCTTTCTGGTGGCTTTTCCCATTTGTTCTGATTCTTCTTTTACAACATGACTAGTGTGGAAATATGTTTAATATGATTATGCATGTATAACCCATATCAGATTGCTTGTTGTCTTGGGCAGGAAAAAATATGGAACTCAAAATTTTATAAAAGTGAATATTGAAAACTATCTTTATATGTAATCAGAAAAAATAAAATACTATTTTAAAACAAAAACATGGTGCTAACAATTGCTGTAGCTGAGGAACTGGCAGAGAAGATTCTCCCAAATTTAATGGTGTTTGTGGCTTCTTATCACTCAAAACAATATCACACAAGTCCTGTTGAATTGTTACTATTGTTCAATGGTGTCTGACTCTTTGTGATTCAATTTAGGGTTTTCTTTTTCTTTTTTCTTTCTTTCTTTCTTTTTTTTTTTTTTTTTTGCTGAGGCAATTGAGGTTAAGTGACTTGCCCAGGGTCAAAGAGCTAGGGAGTGTCAAGTGACTGAGACAAGATTTGAACTCAGGCCCTCCTGACTTCAGGGCTGGTGCTCTATCCACTGCTCCACCTAGCTACCCCAATTTGGCGTTTTCTTAACAAAGATACTGGAGTGGTTTACCCTTTCCTTCTCCAGGTTATTTTACCTCTGAAGAAGCTGAGGCAAACTGGATTAAAATAGCTTGCTAAGAGTCACACCTATAAAATTCACATATCATTAATGGAAATAGAGGACATACATATGGGACATACACATGTGTTCAATACCACATGGCAACTTATATTTCTGATGCCTTAAGTCAACTATTATTTTCTAGTGATGTCAGCTGGTGACAGCATCATTTTGCTCTTGAAGGACCTGCTTCCTACTTCTCTTTTTTGGACAAGTAGTCTTAACCAGAGGCTGCTCTGCTGGATGTATGATCTTTGTAGGTTGCTGCCAATCAAGTAGAATTCTTCTGGGTTATAGAGCTTTGGCTTCTAACTTCAGCCTCTTCATGAGTGATTTGCTGTAGGCTTTAAGTTCAAAGGCCAGTGGCTTTTTATACCTCTTTTCAAAATTCAGTCCTTAGACTTAAAACTAGAGGGAGAAAACCACAAACCTTGCTGCATATTTTTCTTTCAATCAGTTAAAGAACAGAAATTTCTTCTTTTTCTCCTCCTGCTCCTGCTCCTGTTCCTACTCTTCCTTTTATCCTCTTCCTCCTCCTCCTCCTCTTTCTTTTTTCTCCTTTTCCTTCTCCTTCCCCTTCTTCTTTCTTTCTTCTTTCTTCTTCTTTCTCTTTCTTTCTTCTTTCTTTTTCTCCCCTCTTCCTCCTCCTCTTCCTCCTTTTTCTTCTTCTTCTTCTTCTTCTTCTTCTTCTTCTTCTTCTTCTTCTTCTTCTTCTTCTTCTTCATCTTCGTCTTCTTCTTCTTCTTCTCTTCCTCCTCCTCCTCCTTTTCCCCCTCTTCCTCCTCCCCTTCCTCTTCCTCTTCCTCCTCCTCCTATTTCTCCCCCTCCTTTTTTTTCACTTTATATGTTTTTATTTTTCCCAATTACATGTGAAGATAGTTTTTAATATTCATTTTTATAAGATTTTGGGTTCCAATTTTTTTCTCTCTTCCTCCATCTCTCTCTTCTCCCCCAAGACAGTAAGCAATTTGATATAGGTTATTCAAGTACAATGATGTTAAACGTATTTCCACATTAGTCATGTTGTGAAAGAAGAATTAGAACAAAAAGGAAAAACTATGAGAAAAAAAAACCCCAAAAAATTGAAAATAGTATCTTTTGATCTACATTTAGATTCCATATTTATTTCTCTACATTTTACATTAGAAGTCTTTTGGAATTGTCTTGGAATGAATAGGAATTTATTAAATACCAACTATGTTTCAGACCTGTGCTGGAACTTTTTGTCTGCTCCTTTTAAGATCTTGGCTAGAACAGATTTTTCATCTCTACTAGAAAGCCTCAGGTGCCACCTACTCTTTAGAACATAAACAGGGTCTGTTGTTGTTGTTGTTCAATTGTTTCACAACCTTCAGGTCTGGCACTCTATCCTTTATGTTACCTAGTTGCCCATGTACAGCTTGGCTTTATAACAACAATAGCTAACATTTCTATATTGCTTACAATATGTCATATACTTTGCTGAGAATTTTACAAATATTATCTCATTTAATCTTCACAATAACATTCCAGGTAAGTGCTATTATTATCTCATTTTACATGTGAAGAAACTGAGGCAAACATTGTTTAAGTGCCTTGTCCAGGGTCACACAATTAGCAAGTATATAAACTATACACACATACATATAATATATATAAAAATATATAATATATATAAACTCAGGTCTTCCTGATTCCAGATCCACTGTTTTATTTACTGTACCATCTAGCTTTTTAAGCTATAACAGTAATAATTCATATAGTATAATAATAGTAATGATTCAATAGCTCTTACTATGTGCCAGGCATTGTGCTAAGCACTTTATAATCATTATCCTATTTCATTTCCCTGAGAGAAGGTGCTAGTATGATCTTCATTGACAGGTAAGGAAACTGAGGCAAAGGTTAAGTGACTTGGCCAGGATTATATACTTAGTAAATGTCTGAAGTCACATTTGAACACATCTTCCTGACTTCAGACGTACAGCTTCATTCACTGTGCCACCTAACCTTTTAAGCTATACTTTTAAACTATATAAAAATGCAATCTGTGGTTGTTGAAGGTGCCTTGCTTGATTATGTTTCTTTCTGGTCTTTCTTCGGTTCTGTTCTATGCATTTAAAAAAAAAGAATACCTTTGTTACTCATTATTTCCTTTCCCTTCTACCTTCTCATTGGAGGAAAAAAGAAATATAAAGGCCCAGGGCTACCTTTCTTCTAAAATCCAGTGATTAACCTGTTTTCCTGGAAACTTCAGATAGAACAAGAACCATCACAGGAGCCTACTTTTTAAAAAGAAGCGTGTGAGGGAGTCTGCAGATCTGAGAGCTCTCACTGGCAACTCACTGATCAGTTGACCTCCTGCATGCTTCTCTAACAGGAAAGGTCATCTCTTGAGTCTAGGTGTTTGCACTGTCTATCCTGCTTTCTGGAATGCTTCCTTTCTCATCTTTGCCTCCTGGTTTCCCTGGCTTTTTTCAAGTCTCAGCAAGAATTCCATCTTCTGCAAGAACTTTCCCCAATCCTCCTTAATCTTAGAAACTTCCTTTTTAGTTGTTTGTATGTTGTCTCCCCTTTAGACTCTGAGGTTCTTGGAAATGAGGATTGTTTTTTTGCTTTTCTATCCCCAGTGGTTAGTACAATGCATGGCATATAATGCTGGTTGATTGACTCCTTGATCTCCAGAGGAATCTATTTACCAGTGGTTGTGCCCTTTGAGACTCAGTTTTGGGTTGGACAAGATTGGGATTCACGAGTTGCTGGGTAAGCAGTGAGTCTGCATGACACTGTGGGTAGACTATGGAGCTTGGATTCAGATTCTGCCTCAGATATTTACTAGCTATATAACTCTGAGCAGATCATTTAACCTATCACAGAAAACTGCCACAGTTTCTCATCTGTAGAACCAGGAGAATTAGACCTGATGGCCTGTGATGTCTCTTCCAGAAGATTTATATGAACTGATGCTGAATAAAACAAGCAGAACCAGTAATACATTGTACACAGTAATAGCAAGATTGTACCATGATCAACTATGGTAGACCTGGTTCTTCTCAGTGGTTCAGTGATCCAAGACAATCTCAATAAACTTTGGATAGAAAACGCCATCTGCAACCACAAAAAGAACTATGGAGATTGAATGTAAATCAACACATACTATGTTCACTTTTTTTTTTCCTGTGGTTTTTTCCTTTTGCTCTGATTTTTTTTCTTCTAACATGATTCATAAAGAAGTGTGTATTAAAAAGTTAACATACATTTTTAATCAGAAAAAAGGAAAAATAAAGTCTCTTCCAGTTCTTAGCTTATGATCTTAAAATCACCTTTTCTTACTAATCTATTCTGGAACAAGTTGATGGAGATTTCCTACTTCCAATCTCCATTCAGAAAATCAACATTCCTTTTTGAATCCCTTTCTTAGAATAACTTCAGCCAAAGCCTGACTTCTGATGACCCCCTTCTAGATCCTTATACTAAAAACAAAACAAAACAAAACCCCAAACCAACCTGAATTTTGGAATTGTAGAATGTGAAACATGAGAAAGACCTAAAATAAACAATGTCAGAAATGTAAGGAGTCTTCAAAGTCACCTAGAGCAAGAGTCCTTGACCTGAGATCCACAAACCCTGGTAGATTTCAAGGAGTCTGAGACTTGTATTGGAAAAAAAAATTACATCTTCATTTTCACTATTTCTGTTGTCACTTAGCATTTCTTTCAATGATTCCAGAACATTATTTTGAGAAGTTCACACTGATAGAGGAGTCCCTGACAAAAAAAGAACTCCAGATCTAGTGCAATCTTCTCATTTTACAGATGGAGAAACTGAATACCAAAGAAGTAACTTGCTGAAAGTCACAAATTTAGTTTATGTGAGATAATAGGCTAACATTCGGGAAGGAAGGAAGAAAACAGACATTAAGTACTTACTGTATACCAGGTACTGTGCTAAGTGCTGGGGATACAAATATAAGCAAATAGAAGTATAGTCCCTGCCCTCAAAGAGCTTACATTCTAATGGGTGAAGACAACACCACTAGTTTTGTCTTCCCCAAATAAAAGCTGAAAAAAGGAGCAGGGAGGGAACAGAAAATGAAGGTTCTCAAAGCAGGAGTATGATTTTGAAGTTCAAAAAGTCAGGAACAGGGCCAGAAAGAGAATGAAGTCAGGCAGGCTTGGGACTGTCCATAAAATGGAAGCTCCAGAAGAAACTCAGGTGCCCTTCCTGTCCAGTACTTTTTCTGTACTTGACACTTTTAGATACATAAAAAGAGGGGGCAGCTAGGTGGTGCAGTGGATAGAGCACCAGCCCTAAAGTCAGGAAGACCTGAGTTCAAATCTAACCTCAGACACTTAATACTTTCTAGCTGTGTGACCTTGGGCAAGCTTAACCCCAATTGCCTCAGCAAGAAAGTAAAAAAAAAAGATATATAAAAAGATTATAGTCTAGAACACTGAGTTTTTAATTTCTTTTTCCTTTAAAATTTTTTATTTTTATTAAGAGCTTTTAAAAAAACATCCCTCATCTCTCCTTTCCCATATCATTAAGTTAAACCAACTAACCCCTCAGTCTTATCTGGTAGGATATGCATGCAATATTCCATGCCCTAAGAGCACTGTCAGGAATCCTTAACCAATTATGTGTCATGGGCCCCTTTGGCAATCGGGTGAAGTCTGAGGATTTTGTCTCACAGAGTAATGCTTTTGAATCAAGAAATGCTAAATTTCAGTAAGAGGTTAATGAAAGTAAATACTTAATTTTTTTTTCCACCCAGGTTTACAGAACCCTACACCATGTTCTAATCTTGACTTTGCCACTGATTTGCTGTGTGATCCCAAACAATACTATACTCCTTTTACCTCTTGACATATCTCCTCTCTCCTTTCTTCTCTTCTCTTTAAAATAAAGGAATTAGGTTAGATGATCTTTCAGGTCTCAGCTCTCAGTTTCCCAAATCAGACTTTGCCCTTTAAAGCTCACACAAATATAATGGGTAAACAAATTGTAATATGTGAATGTAATGGAATATTATACTTTAGAAATGAGGGGAAAAAACAGTATCAAAGAGACATAGGAAGACTTTCATAAACTGATGCAATGAAGTGAGTGGAATCATAACAATTTACACTATAACCCTGATATTATAAAAGGGGCAGTTTGGTGGTATAGTAGATAGAACACAGACCCTGGAGTTAGGAGAATCTGAGTTCAAATCTAGCCTCAGACACATACTAGCTGTATAAACTTGAGCTAGTCACTTAACTCTGTTTGCCTCAGTTCTTCATCTGTAAAATAATCAGGAGAAGTAAATGGCAACCCACTCCATTATGTTTACCAAGAAAATGCCAAATTGGGTCATGGAAAATTTGCACAACTAAAACAATTCAACAACAGATATTATAAAAATGAACAATTTTTAAAGGCTCAACAATTTTGTTCAGCAAAATTATCAACCATGATTCTAGAGGACTGATAGAGATAATGGATTAATATATGGAATAATAAGTTCATTTTTCAACATAACTACTATGAGAATATGTTTTGCTTTTCTTCTTTCTTTCTTGAAGAGAGAGATAAGAGGAAAAATAAATGTTTGATAACTGAAAAATAATAAAATTGCTTTAAAAATTTACCTAACATAAGTAGAATTACAAAATCCCAGAACTATTTGTGACTTCAGAAAATATCTAAAATATCCCTAACATGTAGTCATTCAGCCTTTGACTGAAAATCTCATGAAAGAAAATCTACTACCAGAAATTCCATTCTGAATAATAATTCTCATTGGTAAGCTCTCCTTCCATCTGGACCTAAATCTGCCTCTGTGTGTGTATCTGCTATCCAATGCTCCTGGTTCAATAATATTTGCTAAAGTCAATTGTAAAAGAACAACACATTCCACAAGCTCTTATTTAGCACCTAATGTATACAGACCACTTTGGCTGAATCTGGAGAAGACAAAACAAACAAGATGGACCTTTGCCTTCATATGCACACTTCTGGTTCTTTTTTGTTTGCTTGCTTTGTTTTCTTTTTTTCTTAATATTTTTCTTTTTATTATTCTAAAGTTGACAAATATTAAATATGAGTATTTCCATATATTTAAAAAACAGAAAAAGAAAATTATATATGAAACTATGAATCTGCATTATGGATAGACAAATGATATTTTGAATAATAAAGTCTAATATGGGATTTATTGCTGGATGACGTTGGGGAAATGGGCAGTTGGTCAAGAAAAAAAAATCACTATGGGCTGGAGTAATGAGGGAAGGATTCAAGGAAGACACAATCCTCACTGGCCCTTGAAGGACAGGGAAAGTTTAGCTGGGTGAATGGAGAGTGAGGGCATTCCAGGGATTCTGCAGTTTCCAAACTCCTGCCTCTGGGGAGCTATGAGGATGACGAAATTAAGATTTCTGGGCTTTGAAGATTGAGATGTGCTGGGCATTCTCCCGGTGCTCTCCTTCCTGGTTTTGTGTTCTTTTGGGCTGTGGGCATGTAAACAGGATCTGATTTCTTCTTGGAGAAATACAATGGGGCCACCAAGCCTGCCCCTTCTGCACAAGGGGTGTGGGAATGACCCCTGGGGAAATCCCTACAGGTTGTTAATGTGTTGGCATTCCATTTTAGGATCATAGTATTTGGAGGGCAAAGGGACGTTGGAGGTTATCTGGTCAATCCCCCTCATTTTACTGAGGAGGAAACAGACTAAAAGACAGGAAATGACTTATGTAAGGTCACAACACAGACAGTATGTACCCAAGCTGGGGTTCCAAACCTGTTCTGACTCCAAATCCAGTACTCTTGCCTGATGTGCAATCAAGAGAAATGAGAGTCAAATTTTGTTCTAAGGTCTTTTCAGCTCTGACCTTTTCTGTTCTGTGTTCTAATGTTCTTTCTAGGTCTGACATTCTGTATTTTGGGTTTTAAGCTCTGACATTCCATGGTTCAAAAGTTTTTAATGTTCTAACTATATGACAAGGAATAGAACATAGTAAAAATCAGGCTGAATTTAATAAAAGCTCAATGAAGGGCATACACAGTCATGGAAGTGGGACCTCTTGAGGAGGAGGAGAAAGAGCAGACAAAAATAACTGGGGGCCTGGAAAGTCAGGGAAGGCTTCCTGGATGAAGTGAGATATGAACTGGGATTGGACAGAGAGGTGGGAGTTGTCAAAGGGACAGAAAATTAGGAAAAAGAGAAAGGCAGCTCAGCTATAACCCTGTGATCCTCCATTCCAGATCCCCTTTTTCCTTCTCCCCCTCCTCTCCTCAGGCTTGACAGCTTTACAGCCCTTCCCTCCTCCCCCATTTGGCTTTCCATCCCCTGAGAGAGGCCCTGCTGTGTTTAGTAGTGGCAGCCTCAGCCCTGGCCCCTCTCAACCCTCCCCCCCCCCAAAAAAAGCTCAGCTCAGACTGCAGCTGCAGGTGGGGCCTCCACCACTTGTTGTGTCCAAATGACCCAGAAATCTAAGGCTCTGAGGGAGAGCTGGGAGAGCAGAAGGCCACTGGCCACCAGCCCAAGCACCGATGGTTGGGTGGGAGAGGACAGAAGGAGAGGTGAAGGGGGAGTCTGATCCAGAACCAGAGACCGCATCTCCCAGAGATGATGTAATAGAAATGCAGAGCTGGAAGGGACCTCAGAGGTCACCTAAACCAAACCTTGTCTGGACTTGAAAATCCTTTAGGTCTCCTACAAATGATAAGAGTGGTAGATAGCACTTGGGGTCATGGAGTCAGAAAGACAGGAGTTCAAATTCAGTCTCAGACATATTATTCATGTGACCCTGGGCAAATCATTTTAATCACTCTCATCTTCAGTTTCTTCATCTGTAAAATGGGAACAATAACAACATCTATCTCACAGAACTGTTTCAAGAACCAGATGAGATAATATATGCAAAGCACTTTGCAAACTTTGAAGTCCTGTATAAATATTGGCAATTGCTATTATCTGAGTAACTCCTAAAGCAGAGCATTCCATTTGTAGCTAGCTCCGATTCTTCCTTAGGAATCTTTGTTGAAATCTTTAACTTTTCCTTGTATTTCTCCAAATAAATCTACTCTACCTTTTGATCCAGCAGTGATTCTACTGAGCCTATATCCCAAAGGAATCATAAAGGAGGGAAAGGGACCCACATGTGCAAGAATGTTTGTGGCAGCTCTTTTTGTAGTGGCAAGAAACTGGAAACTGAATGGATGCCCATCAATTGGAGAGTGGCTGAATAAATTATGGTATATGAATGGTATGGAATATCATTGCTCTGTGAGAAACGACCAGCAGGACGATTTCAGAGAGGCCTGGAGGGACTTGCATGAACTGATGCTGAGTGAAACAAGCAGAACCAGGAGATCATTATACACAGCAACAACAAAATTATATTATGATCAATTCTGACAGACATGGCTCTTTTCAGCAATAAGGTGATTCAGGCCAGTTCTAATGGATGGAGTCATCTGCACCCAGAGATAAGATTGTGGGGACTGAGTGTGGATCACAACATAGCATTTTCACTCTTTTTGTTGTTGTTTGCTTGCATTTTCTTTTCTTTTCTTTTTTTCCTTTTGGATCTGATTTTTCTTGTGCAGCAAGATAATTATATAAATATGTATACATATATTGAATTTAACATATATATATATTTTTTACCATATTTTGGATTACTTGCCATCTAGGGGAGAAGGTGGGGGGGGGAAAGGGGAAAACTAGAACATAAGGTTTTGCAAGGGTCATTGTTGAAAAATTATCCATGCATATTTTTTGAAAATAAAAAGCTTTAATTAAAAAAAAAAGAAATGATCAGCAGGATGATTTCAGAGGGGACATGGAGAGACTTACATGAACTGATGCTGAGTGAAATGAGCAGAATCAGGAGATCATTATACTTGGCAACAGAGAGATTATACAATAATCAATTCTGATGGATGTGGCTCTCTTCAACAATGAAATGATTCAGGCCAGTTCCAATGATCTTGTGATAAAGAGCCATCTGCACCCAGAGAGAGGACTGTGGGAACTGAGTGTGGATCACAGCATAGTATCCACACCCTTTTTTGTTGTTTGCTTGCATTTTGTTTTCTTTCTCATTTTTTTCCTTTTTGATCTGATTTTTTTGCATAGCATGATATTTGTGGAAATATGTATAGAATTGCACATGTTTAACATATATTGGATTACTTGCTATCTAGGGGTGGGGGAGAAGGGAGAGAAAAATTTAGGACACAAGGTTTTATAAGGATAAATGTTGAAAACTGTCTATGTATATATTTTGAAAACAAAAAAGTTTTAATAAAAAAACAAATAAATTTGCTCCCTCTCTCTCATAGTGGCCCTTCAGATATTTTATTCTATCCCTCTCTGGATATGCTATTATGTATCTTCCTAGATAGAATTGACATATTTCTGGAGATTGGAGTTTACTCAAAGAGAATTCTCTGCCTATTCAAACAAATCTGTTCCCTCTCCCTCATAGTGACCCTTTGGATGTTTTATTATATCCCTTTTTGGATATGTTATTTTGTAACTTCCTAAGATAGGATCCATACATGACTGGAGGATCAAGTGTATTCAAAGAAAATTCTCTGTCTGTTCACTTACAGTGATGGAATGAGCCCAGAGAAGACTATGGTGGAAAAGACTTGAGAGTCAGAAAAAGTGGATTCTATTTCCCACCCTGCCAATAGGCTACATTCTCACAAGAAAACTTTAAGGCAGGTGCCATTACTCTTTTCCCTTTTTGTAGATGGAGAAAGGGGGTTCAGAGAGGTTACCTGATTTATTGAGGGTCACAAGGCTTTAAAGTGTCCAAGATAATACTTGAACATGTCATCTGGACACCACTCTATCCATTAAGCCATTCTGCTTCTCATAATAAAAATGGACCATTATGTGGAACTTTTAAGTTTGCTTTATGTCCTTGCTCTCATTTTATCAATATGGGACTTTGGTCAAGTTATTTCCTAATGAGAAAAAGTCCTTCATCAGACATAATCCAGCCAAAAAATATTTCTCTGTAACTTCTATTCAGTACACTTAGTTTCAGACTTGAGGATCTCTAAGATTCCCAGCTCTAGAAATTCAATGACACCAAGGCTCATCTATATCCCCAGGATCCTCAGCAACAGATGGTTCTCAGTAGGGGGCTTGGTGTATATAGTGAAAATGTCTATTTGGTTTCCCAGGTTTCAGGGATAGAGGACCTGGGCACAGATGGAGCAAGAGCTAGAGAGAGGTGGCTAAGAGGTACCATTTGCTCCTCTCCATGGATGGAGGGTTAGGGATGCTTGATAAGTTTTTTCTGTGGATTCTCTTTCACTTGCCCTTTTTCTGGCCTTTCCCCTCTCCTTCCCCTTTCTTTCTAGGGGGACATTGGAACTTATACAAGGCAGAAATGAAACAATACAATATTTTGCCTTAGTGTAGAATTTTTAGCTTAGCTGTTAAGAACAAAGTAAGAATGAGGTCAAGGTCACAGGTTACATTCTATCATTTATAATCCTAAAATCTTGGAGATGGAATATAATTTGAAACATTAGATCACTTAGAATGCCAGAGATAGAAGAGACCTCAGGACACAGTACCTAGAATGTTGGTGTTGAGAAAGACCTGAGAACAAAGAAGGTTAGCATACAGAGTGTTGGAGCTGAGAGACTACTCATCTTCTGTCTCATCCCTTTTCTGCCTCTCTCAGTCTCTAGTCTATATTCATTTGGTTCTCACAAATCCATTCTATGTATGCATTGGGCTAGACTGAGAAAGAAGATGGATTGTCCCTCTCATCTTTAAAGCTTTGGATCTGCCATCCCATTGAGGGAAGGTGATTCTCCAAATGGAGAGGGGTTAGAAAGGCCCCAGCTTTGTGATTAGCCCACACAATTGGAGTTTCCTAGTAATCCAAGGAAATTGGAAGGAGGGAGAGGAAGAATAAGGGCTGCCAAATCTTAATTAGTATATGGAGGGAGCTATCTTTGCATAAAACAGAGTACACCCAACCCTCTTTCCATACCAAGGAAAAGCAGGCAACTTCTTCCCTGCTTCCAGACCCACATTCTCTGCTTTCAGGCTTCCTGTTGCAGGCACTTCTCTGGATTTCTTTCCCTCTGGCCCCTTTCTCTCCACCTGAAGCCTGCATACTAATGCATTTCAGGGCATTGCCCAGAAATCCACTTTCCCACAACTCACCTTTATGTGGTCCTTGACAGTTTATAGAACTCTTCCCCATAATTATCTTGTGAGGGATCAATTACTATTCCCACTTTACAGACTAGGAAATAGATGTGGTGAGGATCCATGATTTGCTCAGCATCCAAGAGCTAGAAATGATGTGAGTTCTAGGATTAGAAATCAAGTCTTTTGTTACTCCAGTTCTCCTTCCTCTGTAGAATGTGTGATGCTTCTCTGTACTTTCTATTATGAAGCACAATAAGGAAAATGACTCGATTTTTAGACCTAAGCTTTGATTTTACTGAGGTTCAGAACATCGAGGAAGGAAACTATAGCTTTTGGTCTGAGAGAGTTGCCTGAGACACTGGGAAATAAAGACTTGCTTAAAATAACCAGGGGAGGGAGAAACCTGAACCCTGTTCATCCTGATTCCCAAACTGCCTCCCTAACCACACTCGCTAGTAGAAGTCTTTTAACTCTCTTTTAACCAAGGGGAAAAGTAAGACCCAGAGAGGAGAGAGTTGCCTAACTCGGAAGCACTAGAAGGAAGGAACTAGGAGGAAACTCAAACCAGGATCTTCTGACTCTCAGGACTGAGACATTTCTATTGGACAAGAAGCATAACACATAACAATTCATATTTGTTCTTTTCCCTCTTCTAGGTATTAACTAATAGAAAGATTGCAGGACTGTAATTGCAGGATTGTAATTTGGAAGACTTCAGTTCAAATTATCCTTCAAACACTTACTAGCTGTGTGACCTTGGCCACACAGCTAGTAAATTGCTATCTGCCTCAATTTCTTCATCTGTAAAATAGGGATAATAACTATCTACCTCTCATAGTTATGGTGATTATTAATTGACTTAATATTTATAAAGCACACTGTGAACCTAAAAGCACTATATAAAGGTTAGCTCTTATTGCTATTATTTTCTTTCTCGATGTCACTGTTCTTTCCCTTCTCAAATCCCTTTCCCTCCACATTGGCAAAAGGATAGAAGGAAGCAAAGGATGTTGAGTCATGTCTAATTGTAGTATTAGGTACTCTCTTTCTCTACCAGTTCATTCTTTAACAAATTATTTCCTCACCACCTGCAAGATAGTTAATAAAAAATTCTTGTTCGCATTTTAAAGAGAAATGAAATGGTCAGAAAAGGGCAGATCTTGAGTCTACTCACTTTCAATTCAAGACTGCAAAGTTCTGCCTATTTTATGCATCCTCTCCAGGTGGGAAACAGGGAGGGTGTATTAAAGGGGTTGGGGTTACCCATCTTCCCCCACCCCAAAGGGATCTGGCAGAATGCCCATGCCCCCTGGCCCTTCTCAGCTTCCTTTCAGGGCCTCCCCCCCACATCCTCCTATAGTAGGTCCCCCCTCCTCCTAAGGGGGCTCTTCCCCCAGATCCCCTGCTGGCCCAGGCCTCGGAGCACCATTGATCCTCCTGACAGCAGCAAGACAGATTGGCTGGGAGTGTGTATTCAGGTGCTGCGACAGAGCACATGGACACCATATGAGGGGCGGGAGGGGAAGCAAAAGAGGCAGGGGGTTGGGAGGTAGGGTTCCCGAGAGGTTCCAGTTCCAGTCCTCTCAATTCTGGGCCTACCTCAGACACCTGCCTTCCCTCCCCCAGGCTTCTTATCCTCTGCCCCAAGAGTTCTTCTTCCCTCTTCCCTCCTCTGTCCCTAGAGCATCAAGCAGGCACTGGGTGGGCCATAAACTTGTATGAAAGAAGCTCAGGCTAAGATCCAGAGGCATTAGAAAGAGCTCCAGAAAGCTGTCTGCTTCTCCTTCTAGCCTGTTTATGTGTCCACCCATATACTTTATATACCTTTCGGAATAAGGAACTTCCAAGGCTCCCAAGTCTAGGAATCCCTAAATTCTTGTCTTAGACAAATTGGATGGGAGGATTTAGAACATTACAATAAAGTGTCAGAACCAGAGGGGAGTCAGAACATGAAACAGAACGTCAGAGCTGGAAACACTCTTAGAAATCATCTTTCCCGTTGAAACTGAAGCCTAGAGAAAGGAAGTAACGATCTCCTTGGGTCCCTGGGTTTACTATCTGGATGGGCACTGCCAGTACAGGTCTCCCGAGTGCAATCTGGAGCTCCCTTCACTATGTCCCAGTGCCCTTCAAGGAAGACTTTATGAAGGAAGTAGGACCTGAGCTTTTCCAACTGTGGTGCAGGTCAGACTCCCAGCCAACTCCCTCAGGAAGTCTTCTCAGAGAGGCTGTGATATAGTGAAAAGTGCTCTGCATTTGGAATCAGGCAAAACTATGTTGGAGATCCAATTTTTTCCATTTAATAATTGTGTGACTTTGGTCAAATCAGTTTATTCTTGTACCTTCTTTATGAAGGTTGCTGTTCTTTTTTTTAAATAATATTTTGTTTTCTCAAATACATGTAAAGATAGTTTTCAACATTCATTTTTGTAAAATTTTGTGTTTCAAATTTTTTTCTCTCCCTGTCTTACCTCCTGACTCTTCAAGACAGTAAGCAATCTGATAGAGGTTAAATATGTGCAATTCTTTTGAACATATTTCCATATTTATCATGTTGTGCAAAAAAATCAGATCAAAAGGGAAAGAAAAAAAAAA
>JAJPUD010019401.1:0-26629 GCA_023553655.1 Myrmecobius fasciatus | reverse complement strand
TTTTAATGTCTTATTTTCTTCAGTTACTGTTTTTAGTTCTTTTTGCAATTGACCAATTACATCTTTTTGTTCATTGCATTCTTTTTCCATTTTTTCTATTTTATTTTGCAGTGATCTCATTTCGTTTCCCCATGTTTCTTCTAACTCTCTTTTAAGATTTTTTTATGCAATCTTCAAAGAAAGCCTTGTGACATGGAGACCCGTTTATGTCTCTCTTTGGGGCTTTTTCTGGAGTTGCTTTACCTTTAGGGGCCTCAGGATTTGAGGTCTGTTCTTCCCTCTCTCCATAAAAGTTGTCTATGGTGAGAGCTCTTTTTGGTTTTTTATTCATTTTTTTTAAAGGTGTGAGGTCTGTTTAAGGCAAAGGTGGGACAGCTGCTTTAATTTGCCCTGAGGCAGTTCTGCTGATTGAGTTATTTCAGGAACTGGGCAGTTCTGCTGATTGAATTATGTCAGGTGCTGGGCAGTTCTGCTTTAGTTCACCCTGGGGCAGTTTTGCTGATAGAATTATTTCAGGTACTGGGCAGCTCAGCTGATTGAATTATTTCTGGTGCTGATCAGTCCTGCTGATTGATTGATTGCCCTAGGGTGTTGTGTAATGGCAGCTAGGTCCGATGCTCATCAGGGGTTCCATGGTTCACAATCTACCCCCCACAAAAGGCAGACCCTCCAAACCACCTGCCCACAATCAGGACAGATTGGCCCAAGAGGCCCCCAGAAGACTCCCAGGTGTGTGAAAAGCACAATGCTCCCACTCCTGTTCCGACTCCTCTTCCAGCTCCCTGCTCCAGCTCCCTGCCCTGGTCTCCATGTGCTGCAGTCTGGGTTCAGCAGACTACACCCCTGCCCAATTAAAACAGACCTGTTTTGAGGTTCTTCCAGAGTATCTTCTTCTAGAATTGTGTTGTCCTCCAGATATTGTGGATTTTTTTGCTTTAAAATCAGTCTAGAGGCTTCATATGTTGTTGGTTTGAGGGGAGGTTAGAGGAGGTTACAGAGACTCCTGTCTGATCTCTGCTACCATGGCTCCACCCCTGGAAGGAATCCCGAAAACATATATTTCTTTTCTTTTTTTTAATTAAAGCTTCTTTATTTTTCAAAACACATGCATGAATAATTCTGTAACATTACCCCTTGCAAAATCCTGTATTCCAGTTTCCCCCCTTCTCCCACCTCCCTCCCCTTGATGGCAAGTAATCCAAAGTATGTTAAACATGGTAGAAACATATGTTAAAAACATTATGTGTATATATATTTAAACAATTATCTTATGGTACAAGAAAAATCAAATCAAACCAAAAACAAAAGCTGATGAAGAAAATAAAATGCAAGGAAACAACAACAAAAAGATTGAGAGCTATGCTGTGAAACCACTCAGTTCTCACAGTCCTCTCTCTGGATGTAGATGGCTCTTTTGATCACAAGACCATTGGAACTGTTCAGAATTATCTCATTGTTGAAGAGAGCCATGTCCATCAGAATTGACTATCATATAACCTTGCTATTGCTACGTACAATGATCTCTTGGTTCTGCTCACTTCATTTAGCATCGGTTCATGTAAGTCTCTCCAGGACTGTATGAAATCATCCTGCTGATCATTTCTTATAGAACAATAATATTCCATAACATTAATATACCATAATTTATTCAACTATTTTCCAACTGATGGGCATCCAGTCAGTTTCCCGTTTCTTGCCACTACAAAAAAGGCTGCCACAAACATTTTTGCATATATGATCCCTTTCCCTCCTTTAAGATCTCTTTGATCTTAAGATATAAACCCTGTAGAGATACTGCTAGATCAAAGGGTATATGTACAATTTGAGAGTCCTTTGGACAAAGTTCCACATTGCTCTCCAGAATGTTTGGATCACTTGAAAATTCCACCAACAATGTATTAGTGTACTAGTTTTCCCACATTTCCTACAACATTCATCATTATCTTTTCCTGTCATTTTAACCAATCTGAGAAGTGTGTAATGGTATCATATGAAAAGCTACTTTAAACCATTATTAATCAGAGAAATTGCATTTCTCTGATTAATAATGGTTTAAAGTAGCTTTTCATATGATTAGAGATGGTTTCAATTTCTTCATCTGAAAAATGTCTGTTCATATACTTTGACCATTTATCAATTGGAGAGTAGATTGATTCTTTTAAATTTGAGTCAATTCTCCATTTTAGAAATGAGGCCTTTATCAGAACTCTTGAATGTAAAAATGTTTTCCTACTTTATTGATTCCCTTTTAATCTTGTCTGCATTGTTTTGTTTGCACAAAAACTTTTTTAACCTAATATAAACAAAATTATTTATTTTGTGATCAATAATGATCTCTAGTTCTTTGTTCACAAATTTCTTCTTCCTCCACAGATCTGAGAAGTAAACTATCCTATGTTCTTCTAATTTGTTTATGATATCATTCTTTGCATCTAAATCATGATCCCATTTCGACCTTATTTTGGTATATGGTGTTAGGTGTGGGTCAATGCCTAGTTTCTCCCATACTAGTTTCCAATTTTCCTAGCAGGAAAATAGAGCTTTCAAAAAGCTTCAAACAAAGCAGTGTTATTTCTCTCAAGGCATTCCATATACCTGATCAACTTGGTAAAACTTAACCAGAGTTCGTGTTCTGATGGCATGGCCAAGAACAATCTAGGATAACATATATTTGAGAATACATTATGACTCCAATGACAATGAAACTAAAGGGGGTGGGAACATCTTGTTAGATCATAATAATAGGTTTAGACACAAAATGGATCTGAGATATCATTTAGTTTAAACCCCTCATTTTATAGGTGATGAGACCAATAATATGTAGAAGAGCTGAGGTATTTTTCCTTTGATGGCATCTACATTTTATTCTTGTTTATCTTAGCTTTAAATTGTTTCTCAGGAACATAGCTTTTCATTAAGGCTGATTTAGGATCCTCCTCTACCTCCCACCATGTTAGGATAAGGTGACTTATAGATTTTAATATGCATATAATTCATCACAACATGCCAGGGGCAATTAGTGTCATTTACTTTTGATTTATCCTTTCACTCCAGCAGAGTTAGAAAACAATTCGGGCAGCCTGGGACGCCCATCTGCTCTTTTCTGGAAATATTGGACCAGGCATTGCTTCTGCAGCTATGACTCCAGCATAGTTAGAAGCCAAGTTTCTCTGAATATCAATTGAAATTTGTTTTCTGCAATGCTTGGGGAAGTTCTTTGTATGAATAGAATATATTTTCTATTTGTCCTCTTTCTGTCTCTATGTCTCTGTCTCTATGTTTTTGTCTCTGTCTGTCTGTCTGACTGTCTGTTTGCCTCTCTGTCTGTCTCTGTCTCTCACCAACTCATGTAGAAAAGACAAAAACAAAGATTTCTTAAGCATCTAACATGTATCAAGCTCTATAAATGCTTTATAAATAATATATTATATGATCCTGTTAAAAAAACAAACTAACAAATCATGGGAGGGAGTTGCCATTATTATTTTCATTTGCTAGTTGAGAAACTGAAGCAAATAAAGTGATTCATCTAGAGTCACATATCTACTAAGTATCTCAGGATGAATTTGAACTCGTCTTCCTGGTTTGTGCCCTCTTTCTACTATTCCTTTTGTGCCTAACAAAAAAGGTAATAGTAATACCTATCTTTTATTTAGTGCCTATGATAATATGGTCTGATTCAGCCCCCACAAATGACATTATCTTTATTTTATAGATGAGGAAATTATGGTAAAAGAGGTTAGGTATATGAAGATCATACAGCTATTAAAAATACCTATATTACTGTCCATTTACAAAACATTACTTAGGATCCTGAAATTTAAACTTAGATTCATTATGCCTTAGAAAGGACACAGAGCAGTTCTAACCCCCTCTCCATCAACAATTGTCACCTTGTCAATAATGAAATATAAGGTGTATGGGTAAAATATTATAAAAGAGAAAGAAATGCAATTTTAGAGCAGTTAGTTTCTGGGCCAACTATGGTGTCACATTTCTAGAAAATTTTCAAGTTAAAAGTACAGAGTAAAATCTGCTTTTATTGATTTTCAAAGGAAAAAATAAGGAGAGGTAAAATTTGATAGCTATAAAAACTATGTACTACTGAAATGGGAAACTACAAGGATTTGGTTCAAAATCAGGCTAATTCATTCCTGAAGTAAAAGGGAATGTAAAGTCATCTAGAAAGGAAAAATTGTATACTTGCTAAAGGAAAAAGTGTTAGAAGCAATGTTGATTTCAAAGTGTTCTTTCCATATTTATGTATGGGAGAAGCATTTATCATGAAAACGAAATGTGTAGGACAGTGGTTACAGGGGACTTTTTGGATTCAGAAAGAGTTCTCTAATTCTCCAACTATACAGTCATATGCAAATCATTTAATACCGCTCTGAACCTCAGTTTTCTTATCTATACACTTGTTAACCTGCTATATAAGAGTTTGAGGTTTAAATAAAATGATATATATCTATATTTATATCTATTACTTCATCAATTTTAAGGAATTTCCTGTATATGGGGGAACAATGGTAATGAATATATAGACAACATAAAAAGGCAGCTAGGTGCTGTGCACTATGGCACTACCTGGTCTAGAGTCAGAAAGACTCACTTCTGAGTTCAAATCTGAACTTGGACACTTACTAGCTGTGTGACTCTGGACAGGTCATTTAATTTCATTTGTTTTAATTTCCTCATCTGTAAAATGAGCTGGAGAAGGAAAAGAAAAACCATCCAGTATCTTTAGTAAGAAAACTTCAAATGGTGTTATGAAGAATCAGACATGACTGAAATAACTGAACAAAAACCAAAACACAACATAAAAACAGTACAGACCAAATAAATTGGGAGAAGGAATAGAAAACTCAATTTGATTTTAGCATAACACTTTATGGGCTATAATATATTTGTGTAAAAACATATATGTGTGTATATGTGTGGATTCCCACATGCATAATTCTTAATTTCCTTGATTCTTTCACAGTTTAGAAACCTTTATTAAAATGGCAGACCTCAAAATCAATATCTTTTATTCCTCCTCATTTATTCTCCAGAATAACAAGTGTGGATTCATGTTACAACTTAATAGGGTAGTTAAACATTCTTAGAGAAAGCTTGGCTCATGGAGGAATCTGACTCAGGTCAAGTCCAAAAGGATGGAAGCCAGGTCTCATTTAAGACGCTAGAAGGCTATGAAATTCTTTCCCCCATGGCTTGAAAATAATATGATGTGGCAGACAAAGCTAGGACTAGTTTTCAGAGGACTGGATTTTAACGGAGATTTAAGGCTTCCAGTTTTTATTATAGAACAAAGCTTCTATAAATGTATCATCTATATCCATACTTTTCTACACACACACACACACACACACACACACACACACACACACACACACACACATATATATATTTGTTAATCCCAGTTCCAATAATTTCTTCACCTTTGGATTTTTTGATTATAACTTTGAGAGGAAAAAAAAAAACTCAAAGCTTGCTTATTTGAACCAAATGCTCCTATTGTTATCTCCATATTTTGGTCATTTTTTTTACCCTAAGATATACTGACTTCCTTTTGAGAAAACATCCATCTAAAACACCCAGACTCCCTATCACTATCACCACTAGATTCTTTTGAGTTTTCCACCTACTTAGAAGATCCTGATCCTCAAACCTGATACTTAAGCAGGAAATGGAATATTTGATTAATGGTCTCTCCCTTACCTCTTAAATAGTCAATTTCTTATTAATTTTTTATTATGTTTACGATTATCCCTTCCATGTTGCAACTTTTCCTATCAGAGCTTCTATGTATCATGGATTGGCATAAGAATTTAAATGGGAATTCTGGGAGACTTTAGTGAAAGGCAGAAATGACATACAAAGGCTGGCAGATAACGCAGTGCTTAGGACCAAATACTTATCCCAAAATTTACAATAAGCTACTGTGACCAGCCCATAAAAGAAAAAAATTAACATTCCCTAGCTGTGTGACCTTGGGCAAGTCACTTAAGCCCAATTGCCTCAGCAAAATGCAAAAATGCAAAAACAAAACAATACAAAACAAAACAAAACATTCAGACTTCTAATCTAGCAGGAAGGAAGAGCCAAAAAGTTTCATATAAATTTTTCTAGATTGTAAAGGCTACATATACCTCACCCGTCTGATGTGGAAGAGATAAGTATATGGAGCTATAAAGAGGAATGATTTACCCTTATCTCAGCTGGAAAACCAGGAATAAGAACAAAATATCTCTTTTATGTTTGCATACAAACATATGCGCATATGTATGTGTAAAATGTTCTTTAGATCCTGATCATGCATTTTAGAAATTATGTTTAATTTCTATCAACTTCCTAAGACCTTAGAAGGATTATGTTATGGTAATATAGAACTTGTAGAAGCTCAGGTTATTTGAAATATCAGGGCTGGGAGATTCCTTGAGCTCAGAAGTTCTAAGTTACAGCAAACTTATGTTGTTTGGGTGGCAGCAATGAGTCTTTTCCCAGTATGGGAGTCCCTTAAACTCTGTATGTGTATGTGTGGGGTGCAGGGAGTGGGGGAGATTACCAGACTGCTTAAGGAGGTTTGAACCAGTACATCTCATAGAGAGCAAGTCACACTTCAATGCCAATCAATAATGGAATTAAGCTCATAAGTGACTATTACAATTTCTACCTAACCAGTATAAACTCAATTAAAAAAAAAATAAATTAGAAAGCTACATACCAGTGAAGCCATGATATCATTTACATTTAAATGTGTGATGCGGTGCAGGCCTCTTTTACAGTTTGGCTCTGTTTCTTGGTTCTGATATCAGAACCCTATCATGTCCTACAGTTTTTGGATGAGGTCATAGAATTTTTCACATAGTATTGTAGGTATTTTCTTAGAAAAAAGTATTGAAACAACAACTCTTGAATATGGCAGTAATTCTAATAAAATATAATTCATTACCTATAGATTATCATTATATCATTATTATTATTATTTTGCTTTTTGCTGAGGCAATTGAGGTTAAGTGACTTGCCCAGGGTCACACAGCTAGGGAATATTAAGTGTCTGAGACCATATTTGAACTCAGATCCTCCTGACTTCAGGGCTGGTTCTCTAACCACTACGCCACCTAGCTTCCCCTGTATCATTATTATTAAGGGAAGATATCCTCCAAGTTGTGTTTTCAAATCATTTATTACCCAGGACACCTCAAGGAGAGGATCATGAGGAGGACAGGCAAACAGGTTGATATGACATTTGATCAGACTGGAAGATTATTTAAGAAACAATAGAAAAAGAACAAATAGACAATTTGGTGAGTTTTCCTATTGCAGAGTAAAAGGAACGTTCTCAGAATATGTATGAAGTTGCTCTTTTCTGCATCATTGGAAAGCAGGAAATAATGGGTTAGCCTTAACCAGAAATAAAAGGATTATGGTAGCATCCATTTGTATGCAAGGTCACTGAAAATTTGGAAATTATAAACTTGAAAACAATTTACATTCACTTTCTTGCTCTATATACTTTCTCTTTTGGGGTCAAGAAGATGGTTATTTTATTTAAACAACAGCTCATTTTGAGGGAAATAGAATAGTTTAGTCTCCTAGTCTTCACAATCAAGCCACTAAATGGATTCTGTGTTTAAATAGCCAAGCTAAGCAAAGCATCCTAAACTATGCTTGATTCAAAGATGGAAACTTCGTGTTGGCAACTTGTTTCTACTTTTTAAAAATAAGAACATCCATGTGTTTTCACATTAGGAGAGCTCACCCAGCAGGCAAACCTGAAATAGTGCAGTCTTTGGAGGCAAGGAATACAAGTCTGAAAATACCTTTTAAGTGTATATTTAGCCCGAAGGCTGGAAAGACTCCAAAGGAGATGATACAGTATGTTCAGAAAGAACTGGCAGGAGAAACACCAGACTTGTCAGTTTTACATGAAAAAAAAACACAAGCCAAAACCAATATATATATATATATATATATATATATATGTACTTTCCCCCCTCTCCTCAAGCATTTTTTTAAACAATACGAAAAGAAAATGATCAAGATCATCTTAAGAACATTTTTTTCCTATTATTTTTCTCCGTAAAAAGTAATTGTCAGAGTCTTTAGGAAACTTACTAATCCTAAAGAAATAATCGTTGGAGTCTAATTTAGATCTTCATAAAGATAGATCTTTTATGGTCATATATAAATGATGGATTTAAACACTTAGGCAATAATTTGTATAAATTTATAAAAATGTACATGTATATGCATGTAGTTATGTATATACATATGTGCAATTGCACACATATATACACATAGACAGTTAATTTATATAATTTTATGCCACATATTTATATATTTATATATATATACAGTATAATATATTCATGGATAATTTCATTTTTATAACAAACTGTGAAGGTAAATTTATAGAGCAAATTTATCAAGCACCTACTACATGCCAAATATCATGCTAAGCAGTGGAAGATTAAAATATACAAGCAAACAAAATAATACCTCCCCTCAAGAAGCTTATATTTTAATAAGAAAAGAAACATAAAATAGAGATGAACAGTTACATGACTTTGAATAGGAAGTAGCATGTGATTGTAGTTCTAGGCAAGATAAGGCCAAAGACCATCTATGAAGACCCAGGGACCATATATAAAGTTTCAATGAGTATAAATTGAAAAAAAAAAGTTTTTAGAATAGAGAAAGCAGGTAGGAAAATTAAGTATGGGTGAGCAAATGAAAGCTAAGAGAAGTTAAGTAATGCTTTTCTTGGTTACAAAGCTAGTAAATGAGGGAGTTGAGTCCAGGATAGTCTAGTGAGTTTTCCCCCATTTTTAAATACCATCATAATATTAGACTGTACTGGAAAATGAAGTCTCTCTGGAATTCAATCATGATTGGATGCATCTTCTGTTAAGGAAAAGGATTGAAGACAAATTAGTCCATCTGGGTAGGACTTGGGAAAATACTGCCATAAATAACTATATTTTAAGACTTCAAATTTCATACTTTTTATTTTTATAAGGATAGTACTGTCATATTGTTTACTTTTTTTCAGCCAATTTTTTTTGTTTTCCAGTTTGTAAAGCTCATATAAGAAAAGGACTTGGATAATAGGAAAAAGAAAAAAAAGAATATAAATTTTGAAGGTACTTGGGGATTGTGGAAAAGGCTGGAGATTCAATATGAGGGTAGTAGCATGTGAAAAGGTTTTAAAAGAGGAGGAAATGAAATATTCAAGCTGAATGGGAACTGAGATTTTCAAAAGGAAGAGGATTCATGAATAGAACCTATAGAGGAAAGTGAGGCACAGAAGGAGTTGAAGGAAAGATCCTGGGGGAAATAAGTATGGATAAAGGGGAAAGAGGAAGAGGAAAAGAACTCAGAAAGATGAAGAATAAAGGGAAGAAAGATTCAAGGAAGAGGAATGGATAGATTGCGAAAGATAGTATGAGATTAATAAAACAAGGGAATTTCCTGTAGGCACTAAAATACCACTTGTCAGATTTGCAAAGCAGACAGATAAGGAAATTAACAAATTCTATGTGAGAAAACAGGCATATTAAGGTACTGCTGGTAAAACCATGAAATGATCTAGTCATTGTATAATTCAATTGGAAGTATGCTTAGAAAGCTATTAAACCTTGTATACCATCTGGCCCAGTGATATCAATACTATTTCTATATTGAGAAGAGATCAAAGAAATAGGAAAGTGACTTATGTGAAATAAAAATATCTATAGCATCTCTTTTTTTTTTTCATTGTGGCAAAGACTTGTACATGGAGGACCAATCGATTACGGATTAGCTGAAAAATTTGCTATATGAATGTGATAAAATATTTTTATTTTGTAAGAAATGATCAAGGGTACAGTTTCAGAGAAACCTGGACTAGAACCAAGAGAATAATCTGTATAATAGCAACAATACCACAAATCTTTACAGACATACAACTTTGAATGACTAAAAAATTCTGATAAACACCACAATTCTAGGGGAATTATGAAGGAATATGAAATCTACATCCATTAATAGATTCATATTGATGTGTATATGTATATATATATATATATGTATGTGTATATATATATATATATATATATATCAGTTTATGTGTCTGTAATACAGAAATCCATGTCATATGTGTGCATGTGAATATATGTGTATGTGTATATATGTATATATATGTATATATATATACATATATACACACACATATATATATATACACATACACATAGCCATACAAATACATACACAAACACAGACACACACATATAAGCAATAACTACAACACAGAGGAGTATGAAAATATGAAAATAAAGGATATGAAATAACTACAAACACCAAATAATAGCTTTATTTATTTAAAGATGAATAACAATTAAAAGCTAAGAGTCTGAATACTGAATACTTGTTGAAATTTTGCTGATCATCTGGTGCTGGCTTTAGTGGAAACATCACTCACAAAAATTACTTAAGAATTATGTTTCTTACTTCTTTATTTGACTGCCCATGAACCAGCTAACCACTGCAGCACTAAATGCTCCTGCTGACACAAGGGACTGTACCTATTAGAAATAAAATAACCTTTAGTTGGTGAGCTGAAGGGGGCTATGGAATAGTATACTTCAATCCCTTAAGTAACCCATATCTTCTACTATATTTCCATTTAGGCTAATTCAATAAGCATTTCTTAAATAATTACTATGTGCTGAACACTATGCTAGATATTAGGAAAAGTATAAATCTGAGATACAACTTAGTCCTTGTTCTTCTAATTCTCAGAGAACAATAACTATATAGGCATATTTCGAATAACATGATGTCTATTAGTGTTTATTTTTAACATCATTGAAATGATGTTTATTTCAATGTGATGAGATACAAGTTAAAACAAATTTGATTCAGTGATACTTTAATATACTTTATTGATTTATTGATACATATATACAAGATATGTTTACTCAAAGAAAAAATATAAATAAGTTTAGCATTCATGTCAATTTGTTTCTCTTTGATTGTATATGATGCATATTGGAAAAAAAATTACCTCTTACGTTGGGTGCACAGTTTGATAACTTTTTGAGCATAGTTCCAAATTGCTCTGCAGAATGGTTGGATCCATTCACAGTTCCACCAACAATGTATCAGTGTCCCAGTTTTTACACATCCCCTCCAAAATTTGTCATTATTTTTTCCAATCATCTTAGCCAATTTGAGAGGTGTATAGTGGTATCTCAGAGTAGTTTTAATTTTTATTTCTCTGATCAATAGTGATTTGGAGCATCTTTTCATATGACTAGAAATAGTTTTAATTTCTTCATCTGAAAATTGTCTGTTCATATCCTTTGACCATTCATTTTATTTTCAAAAAGGAGGAAATCTCCAGTTCTTGAGATAGGCTATAACTTTTTTTTTTTGAGGGGGTATACACTTTTGACAATTATATCTTGAAGACTGACTTCCAGTGAAGTGAAGCCAGGAAGCTGCTCTTCCAGTTTCCCTATAAAATTATATGAAACCAAACCTCTGAATAGAGTCTGATGGAATGAAACCTCTCCCCAGCTCAAACTTTTCAGCTTCAACTGGAAAGGCTTAAAAAAAAAGGTCAGTCTCCCTGCAGTGAAAAGGGCATTCACCTCAGCTCAGAGAGACTCTGAAGCAGGTGAGTGGGACTTAAGCACAGCAAATCAGTAACTAAAAACCTCAGTCCTGGCTTAGAAGAGAGACATATAAGTAGGGCAGCTTCCAGCCCCAGCTCAGAAGGCAAACTAGGAAAACAGGCTATTTCTTGAAAATATCAGGCAAAGATATTCACTGCAAAGGGCAAGGGACCCTTGTGTTCAAAAGAGCTGCACAGGAAGCTGGGGACAATGCTACCTTTACCCCAGAAGTAGAACTCAAACATAAATATAAAAAAAGAGGAAATACCTCCCCAAAAAGGAAAGAAAATGAGCAAGAAACAGAAAAGAACCTTGATCAAAGAAAGCTCCTAGGGTACCAGGGAAGACCAAAGCACCAACTCAGATGAAGACAAAATGTCAATGAATTAATTGCAAGCCAAAGAGACTTCTTAGAAATGCCCATAAAGGACTTTAAAAAGTCAAATAAATGATGTAGAAGAAAAAATGAGGAAAGAAAGGGGAGGTATGCGTAAGAGAGTCAATACCTTGAAAGAGAAGAGAAAAAAAATACTGAAGAAATCCTTTCCTTAAAAAGTATAATTGGCCATTGCTAAAAAAAAAATCCAATGAAGAAAGAAAAAAAACCTTCAAAAGTTGAATTAACGAAATGCAAAAAGTGATACAAAAGCTAATTGAAGAAAATCACACATTTAAAGCTAGAAGATAGCAAATGGAAGCTAATGACTCTATGAGACAGTAAAAAACAGTCAACCAAATTTTTTAAAAAAAAGGAAAAATGGAAGAAACAATGAAATACATCATTGGAAAACCAGGCAACCTGGAAAAGAGAATAAGAAAAAATAATTTAAAAATCATTGGCTTATGTGGAGGCCATGACTAAAAAAAAATAGATAGCATTTTTCAAGAGAGCATTATGATAAACTACCCCCATATTCTAGAAACAGAGGGGTAAATAATCATTGAAAGAATCCATAGATCACCTTCAGAAAGAGAACCCACAATGAAAATTCCAAGGGACATTGTTGCAAATCTCCAGAACTAAAATGCAAAGGAAAAAAAAATACTATAAGCTGCCAAACAAAAACAATTCAAATATCAAGAAGAAACCATCATGATTATCCAGGATCTGGCAGCTTCTACAATAATGGATCAGAGGTCTTGGAATTACATATTCTGGAAGGCAAAGGATTGAGGATTACAACATAATAATTAACTACCCAGCAAGACTCAGAATAATATTTCATGGGAGACAATAGATCCTCAATGAAATAAGAGACTTTCAGTCATTTCTATTGAAAAAAAAACAGAACTAAACAGAAAATTTAATCTACAAACAGAAGATTCAAGATAATCACAGAAAGATAAATGGGAAAGGGGGGAAGAGCCAAGATGGTGGAGAATAGACATGTCTGAGCTCATCCTGGCATCCAGATCAACACCAGAACAAGCCTCTGAACTGGTTTTGGAATTACAGAATCCACAAATATTTGGAGTGAAACAAATTTCCAGCAGAAGATATTTTGGAAAAACTTCAGAAAAGGTCTGTTTCAATCAGATACAGGGGCAGGTACCCAAGGCAGTGTGGCATCTGCGTGCTGGGGAATATAGTGGGAAGCTCTTAGCCAAAATACAGCAGTGGTATCTACTCTGTCTTGGTTTAGAAGGCATTGGATCAGCAGATTAGCTGTGAGACATCCAGCGCAAAAAAAACAAATGGTAAGCCTCTGAAAACCAGAATAATGCAATATTTGGCCACACTCACCAAGCACAGAAAGGAAGTCAGCAGCACTGGCCCAGGACAGTGTAAAGCTGCTGTCACCTGTACAGGAAGCTTTGGACAATCTCCCTGTTGACCTAAGAGCAGACCTCAACCTTTAAAAAATGAGCAAAAAAGCAGAAAGAACTCTAACCATAGATAATGTTTATGGAAAAAAGAAGAACAGACCTCAAAGCCTGAGCTTCCAAAAATAAATCAGCTCTAGATGAAGCTCAAAGGGTCATATGAGTTGGTTCCCATCACACAATGGTCTCTTGGAAGAATTCAAAAAGGATATTAAAAGAAAATTGGAAGAAAAATGGGGAAAGCAAATGAGAGCTTTGCAAGAGAATTTGAAAAAGGAAACGCAGAAATTATCTGAAGATAATAACATCATAAAATAGATTTAGTGAAATGGAAAAATTATTTACCTCCTTACAAAATATATTTGACAAAATGGAAAAAGCATATAACTTCTCATAAAATAGATTTGAAAAAGAAAACAACTCATTGGAAAACAGAATTTATGAAATGGAAAAATGCAATGAATAAAAGCTTCATTTAAAAGTTCAATTGGCCAAATGCAAAAGGAGATAAAAAATTAAATGAAGAAAATAATTAATTAAATGTTATAGTGAAATAAATGAAAGGGAATGATTCAATGAGACACCAAGAATCAGTTAAACAAAACTAAAAAGATAGCAGAAAATGTAAAATACCTCATTGGAAAAAGCAATTGATCTGGAAAATAGATCTAGGAGAGATAATGTAAGAAGTATTGAACTACCTAAAAACCATGATGAAAAAAAAGAAAAACCTAAACATCATCTTTTAGGAAAATTTTAAGGAAAACTTCCCTGATATCTTAGAATCAGAGGATAAAATACTTGTTGAAATAATTCACCAATCAGTTCCTGAAAGAGGGTCAGAATTGAAAATTCCAAGCAATATTCTAGATACATTTCAGAATTATCAGATAAAGGAGAAAATATTGCAAGCACCCACAAAGAAACAATTAAAATATGGAGGAGCCACAATGAAAATTACCTGGGACTTATTAACTTCCATTTTAATGGATCTAAGGACCTGGAATCTGATATTCTGAAAGGCAAAAGAACTTGGATTGTAATCAAGAATCAACTATCCAGCAAAATTAAGCATTATTGTTCAGAGAAAAAGATGGACATTCAATGGATCAGATTAATTTATTTCTGATGAAAAGACCAGAGTTGAACAGAAAATTTGATCTTCAAATATTAAAAAAATATTTATTTATTATTATATTCAAGAGAAGCAGAAAAAAGGCAAAAAGGAAAGAAAACAAAGCTTTCTTTTAAATGTTAAAATGCTTAAATTCCTATATGGGAAGATGATATATTTACCACTTGAGATCTGTATCTCGGAAATGGTTATATTTAGATGGTGCAAGTATAATTTGCTTTTATTGTGATGATATAAAAAGAAACTAGAGATGGACAAAGCATTCTACTAGAAGAAAAGGAAATGAAGTTAAAATGGCATAAATTACAGCTCATGAAGAGGCAAAAAAGATCTATACCAATTGAGGGAAAGAATCGAAGGGTATGAGTGTTGTGTGAATCTTACTCTAACCTGATTTAGCTTAAAGAGAGACTATCAGATACATTTAGCTTCACAGAGAAACTTGTCTCACTCTATAGGGAAATAAGAGAGGAAAGGGGAAAGGTAAGGGAGAGATTAATAGAAGAGAGAACAGAAGTAGAAGGGAAAAGGTATAAGAAAAGGGGAAGGGCTGTAAAAGAGGAGAGCTGTATGAGGGAGGTGGTGATCAGAAGCAAAATACTAGGGAAGAGGGAAGAGCAGAAAGGTAAGAGTAAAGTATAACTTGGGGAAAACAAGAAAGCAGGAAATAGAGTTACTAATTTTAACCATGAATGTGAATGGGATGAACTCACCTATAAAACAGAACCAGATAGAATACTGGATTAAAATTCAGAATTATACATTATGTTGTTCACAAAATACCTATTTAAAGCAGAATGATATATTAAAGGAAAGGTAAAAGGCTGGAGCAGAATATATTATGCTTCACATGAAGTAAAAAAAAAATAGAGGTAGAGATCCTGGTTCCAGATCAAGAAAAAGCAAAAACAGATCTAAATAAAAGTGATAAGGAAAGAAACTACATCTTGCTAAAGGATATCATAGATAATAAATCCTAACATCTAGGCACTAAGTGGTATATCATCTAAATTCCTATTCACTACTGAATAAATAAAAAAAATAAAAGAGTTGTTTTTATAAAAAAAAAACTAACAAAATAGGTAACCCTTTAGTTAATTTGATCAGAAAAAAGGAAAGAAGAAAATCATATTGTTCATATCAAAAATGAAAAGAGAGAACTTTCAACCAATGAAGAGGAAATTAGAGAAATAAGTAAGACTTATATTGCCCAATTATATGTCAATAAATCAGATAATCTAAGGGAAATGGATGAATATATACAAAAATATAGATGGCCTAGATAATCAGAAGCAATAAATTACTTAAATAGTACCATTTTAGAAAAATAACTTGAACAAGCTATTGATCAATTCCTTAAGAAAAAAAATCTCCTTTGCCAAATGGATTTACATGTGAATTCTACCAAACATTTAAAGAACATTAATTCCTGCCTTATCCAAACTATTTTGAAAAATAGTGAAAGAAGAGGTCCTAACAAACTTCTTTTATGACAGATATGGTGCTGATTCCTAAACCAGGTAGAGACAAAACTGAGAAAAAATATAACAGACCAATTTCCCTAATGAATATTGATGCAAAAATCTTAAATAAAAAATTGGAAAAGAGTTTACAACAAGTCATGCCCAGAAAAACACATCATGACTAAGTAGGATTTATACCAGGAATGTAGGGCTGGTTCAATATTAGGAATATTATTAGCATAATTGTCTATATTAATAACCAAACTAACAAAAATTATTTGAATTGATACTGAAAAATCATTCGACAAAATTCAATACCCATTCCCACTAAAAACACTAGAGAATATGGTAATAAATGGAATATTCTTTAAAATGATCAGTAGCATCTATTTGAAACAATCAGCAAGTATCATATGTAATGGGGATAAACTAGAACCATTCTCAGTAAGATCAAGAGTGAAACAAGATTGCCCACTATCACCATTAATATTCCTTATGGCAATAAGAGAAGAAAAATAAAGGAATCAGAATAGATAATAAGGAAGCCAAATTATCATTCTTTGCAGATGATATGATGATATACTTAGAGAATCCTAGAGAAACAACTAAAATCCTACTAGAAAAAATAACAACTTTAGCAAAGTTGCAGTATACCCCCAAAGTCCACAGAAATTATCAGCATTTTTATATATTACCAACAAAGTTCAGCAGCAAGAGATACAAAGAGAAATTCCATTCAAAATAGCTGTCGATAGCATAAAATTGAGAAACTGTTTGCCAAGAGAAAGCCAGGAATTATATGAGCACAATTACAAAACACTTTCCACACAAATAAAATCAGATCTAATCAATTGGAATAATATCCAGTGTTCATGGGTAGATTGAGCAAATATAATAAAAAATGACAGTACTACCTAAATTGATGTACTTATTCAGTGCCACACCAATCAACTCCCAATAAATTACTTCATAGAGCTACAAAAAAATAACAAAGTTCATCCAGAAGAACAATAGGTGAAGAATTTCATGATAATTAATTAAAATGCAAATGAAGGTGAATTAGCCATATCAGACCTAAAATTATATTATAAAGCAGTAGTCATCAAAATTATTTGGCATTAGCTAAGAAAAAGTATAGTCAATCAATGAAATAAGCTAGGTTTACAAGACACAATATTCAATGACTAAAGTAATGTAGTGTTTGACAAGCCTCCAAACACAACTTTTGGGATATGTACTCACTTTTTTGACAATTGCTGGGAAACTTGTAAGTTAATATGGCAGGAACCAGACATTGACCCATACCTAACAACCTATACCAAGATAAGATCCAAATGGGTTCATATTTTAGACATAAAGAGAGATATTATAAACAAATTAGAAGAACAAAGGATAGTTTACTTCTCAGATCTGTGAAGAAGAAAGGAATTTGTGTCCAAAGAAGAATTGGAGTACATTGCTGAATACAAAATGGATAATTTTGATTATGTTAAGTTAAAAAGTTTTCCCAAGGAAATCAATAAGAGGGGAAAAGGACAAACAAGAACAAAAATGTTTGTAACATCTCTTTTTGTGGTTGTAAAGAATTGGAAAATTTGTATATTCCCATCAATTGGGTAATGACTGAAAAATTGTGGTATATGAAGATAATGTAATATTATTGTTCAATAAAAATGATGATTAAGCTGATTTTAGAAAGGCCTGGGAAGATTTACATAAATCAATGCTGAGCAAAACAAGCAAAACTAAGAATACATTGTACATTATAGCAGCAAGAAAGTGCTATGATCAACTATGAAAAACTTGGGCTTGTCAGTGATTCAATGATCGAAACCCAATAGACTTTAGACAGAACATTGATCTACCTCCAGAGAAAGAACTTTGGAGATTAAATGAAAATTAGCACTTGCTATGTTCACTTCTTTGTTCTGTTTCTTTTTTTTTCTTTTTTATATTTCTCCCATGTTTTTTCTTTTATAGTGATTTTTCTCTCTTAAAATGAATTATATAGCAATGTGTATTAAAAAAGATATGCATTTAAAATATTTAAGACTACAAAAATAGAAAAGTCTTCCATCTCATAGTTTTCAATTTGGTAAAGGGAATATTCACATTAAATCTTATCCACAGTTATGAAATCACTGATGCAATACTGAACCCACCTACATACAAATTTACATTTACCTTTGGCATAGTTAGCCATATACTTGATTTTCAAATGTGTCAACCGTGTATTTTGGGATTGGTCTTAGAGATTATCCAGTCCAAAGCCCCACTTTTGCAGTTAAAAAAACAAACAAACAAACAAAAAAAACTCAGTCCTGCAGAGATTGTAACTTTTTGTGGCCATATATCTAAAAATGGGATAAAATGTGAGCTGATGTTAAGAGTATAGTCTTTGACAGTAGATATATTTTTTCCATGTACGATTGAAAAATAGCATGCTTTCATGATCAAACATATCTCTTGTTATATGCTGAATAAATAACTTTGGGAGCATAAGGAGTAGCTGAAATTTTGTGTAATTTAAGTATTCTATGTTTATAGATCAGCACCGTGAAAGTTGGATTATAATGTTCCTGGCAGTTATTGATACCTTTAATTATGCATCTGAGTCATACTTCTAATGAAACTAAGAATATTGTATTATATTAATAACTAATTATAAATTTGTTATCCATCCTTTTTCCTCTTATTTATATTAAAATGATTTCTTGAAAACATCAGTCAACCTTTGAAGGTCATAGCTAAGATTTGCTCATAGCTCTCAAGGTATATGTGTTAATTGGGTGAGACCCTGCTCAACTGGGTCATCTAGTTTCCATTTAGAGTGTAACCAGATTCTAGTCTTGTTGAGCCTTTACCAGGAAGAGAAACTGTCTATGTCTTTGGTCCCCTGCATTAGAGTTTATGGCATCTCTGCTAGTGAATGGAGAAAACTAGCTTATGTGGACTGGCTTCTAATGACTTCCCCTTGCCCAGATGCCTTGAGGGAAGCTTGTGATGATGCCAAGTTATCAGCAAGAAGAGCTAAAAACTTTTAGCCTACCTCCTCATTAAGTATCCACCAATCAGGTTGAGTTTCACTTGTCAAAGTAGTTCCTTTTCAGAAGGTATTTTTTTGAGGTATCCTTCTTTACTGATCATCAATTCATTGATTGTCAACTAGCCTAATTAATAAATTTATTATTAATTTGCCAGAAACTCTGACTCTCGGGGTTTTCATTCATCTCACTAAGAATGGAGATTGGCACACAATTATTAATAAATTTTTATTTGAGAAAAGCCAAATTCTTTTAGCTGTTGGACCTCACATCAAACCTGTGAAATAGTGTTCCAATAGTCCAAAAAGGAATTTGATTGGGTAATTCTTGTACTACTTCTTATAATTGGTTTTTCAAGGAGAAGACCTGTTATAGTGGAAACAGAGCTGGATTTGCAATTAGAACATCTGGGCTCAGAGCCAAATAATGTCACATGTGATTTTGTCCTGTATTTTAGCTTTTAGGAAAAGAAGGAGTTGGATTAGATGGCTTCTGGTGCCACTCTAAGCATTGTACACATCATCTTATGAAACAAAATGTTCTCCACATATCTCAGAGTTTCTATATAAAGCAAATGTCTGGTAAGATGTTTAGCATAATGCTATGTTTTCCTTTTCCAATTTTTCCATACTTTTATGTGATGTAGGTAATTTTGTGGTTGTTTAAGTCATTTCAATTATGATTAACTCTTATGACACATTTGGGGTTTTCTTGGTAAAAATACTAAAACAATTTATAACTTCCTTCTCTAACTAATTTTCCATATGAAGAAATAAAGAAAACAGGATCAAAAGACTTTCCCAGGGTCACACAACTAGTAGGTAAGTAAGGTCAGATCTGAACTCAAGAAGATGTCTTTTTGATTCTAGGCCTGGGATTCTAAAAAAAACACTTAAATGCAGCCTAGAGCCTAGTATAAATTTGAAAAAAAAAGAGATTTAAGTTGTCAGTCTAGGAAACATGTATTTAATGATAGGGAGGTGACATGGTTATTAGACAGTCTACTATATCAGGTGTTAGAAGATGAAGGTTTTAGTGTTGGCTTTATTGATGACTATATGACTTTAATTAAGTTACAGGTCTTTCTCTGACTCAGTTTCCTTATCTATAAAATAATTAATTCAATCCACAAACATTTATTCAGTACTTATCATGTATCTGGCACTATGCTAAGCATTGAGAATTCATAGATAAAAACAAAAGACATTCTACTCTAGATGCTTATGATCTAATAAAAGAAGAAAACATAAACATATACAAACATGGTGAAAGAGGAGAGAGGAAGTAGGAAAGAAGGTACATGGCACAGGGCATGACACAGAAGGTCAGAGAAGTTTTACCATGCAGAAATAAAATGACTGATATAGTTATTATCCTTAAATGGGAGATGTATTCATAGTTCTTCACCTTCCATTTAAAGGAAAGTACGTCAGGGTTAGTAGACACTGATGAGGTCTGAGTTCCACAGTTGAAATTACATTTTTAAAATAAGATTTTATTTTCCCTTATTACATGTAAAAACAATTTTAAACATTCATTGTTTTGTTTGTTTTTAGCATTGATTTTCAAAAAGAAAGGGAAAAAAGGATCTAAAAAAGAAAAATAGTATGCTTCAGATGAAATAATATCATTCTTTGGAGATGAATAGAATTTTTCATCATGAGTCTTTTGGAATTGTCTTGAATGATTATATTCCTAAAAATAATCTAATCATTCAGTTCTCCACCATACAATATTACTATTAATGTATAGAATATTATCCTGGTTCTGCTCATGTCACTTTCTATCAGTTCATGTATGCCTTTCCAAGTTTTTCTGAAATCATCCTACTTGTCATTTCTTTTAGCACAATGATATTCAGCTTGTTCAGCTATTGCCCAATAGACAGACATCCCTAATTTCCAATTCTTAGCTATTACAATTTTTTTGTACAAATAAGCCCTTTTTTTCCCCCCCCTTCCCTTTTTTTTTTTTTTTTTATTCTTTTTGGAAACGGACCTGGCAGTGGAATTGCATGCACAGTTTTTAGACTTTTGGGGTATAATTCCAAATCGTTTACCAGACAGGTTAGATGAGATGTTCTTGCAGAATAAAGAGATTCCTGATGTGTGATGTAGTCCAGAGGACTGCAGCCACTTGGGGAATGAAAATACCATTTACTCACAATATTCTTATAACTTTCATGTAAAATTATTTTTAAAAGCTTAAAAGTTTGAATACATTTTTGTTTTTTGTGTTCTGTATTGTGTTAATCTTTAATTTTTATTGATGGAACGAACTTCCAGAGAGGAAACTCCCTCATTTTTATATATTGGAAATTGGGAAGTACTCTGCAATTTATAGCTTTTAATAGGTGCCTGGGCCACTGGGATATTAAGTGAATTGCTGACAGTTACCAATTGAAAATGTCAGATAATACACACACACACACACACACACACACACACATATATATATATATATATATTATACACACACACAAACATACTCAAAGGAAACAAGTTCCATTCTACTTTTTTTTTTAAATCTGAGTTTAGTCATGTTGGGCTTACAGGTGAGATATGAGGTGAAGCTCATATCATTTGAACAAATCTACCTGTTACTTCAATTACTTCCCCTGATTTCTTTTTGAATCCTTTCATCTTCTGGCTTTCACAAGAGAGCTTTTTTTCCTCTCAATGAATGACATCCTTGGCCTCTCTTTCTAGTACTGGTCACACTATCATATTCCTCACTTCAACTCTTCATTGTAGAGTGGAATACTCTTTCCTCTTTCTTTTCACCAATGAATTCTCCTCCAATTTCTATCCTTTAAAAAAATCCTCACTCCACCATCTATCCCTCTAGCTGCAACCCAAATTTCCCCTTTACATAGATAACCTCTGTAAAGAGACTACATAAGGAGATGGAGCCAAGATGGCAGAGAGGAGGCATGACTTTATGTGAGCTCTCACATATTTCCCTCAAATTAACAGCAAATCAAAACTCTGAACTGGTTTTGGAGTAGCAGAAGCCACAAATATTTGGAGTGTAATAAATTTCCAGCAGAAGATACTTTGGAAGAAGTTCAGAAAAGGTCTCTTTCAATCAGACATGAAGGTATGGGGGTTGAGCATAGGCAGTAATACAAACCAGAATGGTTTAGGCTCCACATTCTGAGAAATCTACCAGGAGAAATCTACAGCAGTGTTGGCTACTCTGTCCTGATTGCAAGCCAATAGATCAGCAGATTAGCTTTAAGACATCCAACAAAAATACAAAAGGCAAAAAGTGAACCCCTAAACCCCAGAATATCATGGGACCTGATCATGTCACTCAGCACCAACAGAGTACATGCACTGTCACCTGCAGAGGAAGCTTGTTCAATCTCCCCTTTACTCTAAAAGCAGATCTCAATGTTTTAAAAAATGAAAAAAAAATAAGCAAAAAGAACTTTGACCATAGATAGTTTTTATGGAGAAACAGTAGAACAGATTTCAATACTTGAGGACACTAAAAGCAGATCACCTCCAGATGAAGTCCCAAAGGGTGATATGAATCGCTCCCTTTTTCACAAAGCTGTCTTGGATGAATTCAAAAAGGATCCAAAAGGAGTTAAAAGAAAAATGGGGAAAGGGAAAGAGAACTTTGCAAGAGTGTTTGCAAAAGGAAACAGAAATTATCTGAAGAAAAATCATTATAAAATAGATTTAGTGAAATGAAAAAAAGCATTTAACTCCTTACAAAACAGATTTGACAAAATGGAAAAAGAAAACAATTGCATGAAAAACAGACTTCATGAAATGGAAAAAATCAATTGGACAAAACATCTTATTTAAAAATTCAATTGGCCAAACACTAAAAAAGGTAACTAAAGAAAAAAAAATCACTAAAAATTAGAGCAGAACAAATGCAAATGACTAATTGAGGATTCAAGAATCAGACAAACAAAATCCCCCCAAAATGAAAATGCATAAGAAAATGTAAAATAACTTATTGTAAAAACAATTGACCTGAAAAATATATCTAAGAGAGACAATCTAATGATTATTGGATTTTCTAAAAACCATAATGAAAAAAGAGCCTAGACATCATCTTTCAGGAAATGAACAAGGAAAACTGTCCCAATATCCTAGAATCAGAGGGTAAAATAGCCATGGAAAGAATTCAGCAATCATTTCCAGAAAGAGATCCCCAAATGAAAACTCCAAGGAATATCATAGCTAAATTCAGAATTATTGTATCAAGGAGAAAAAATTGCAAGCAGCCAAAAAGAAACAATTCAACTATGGAGGAGCCACAAACAGATTACCCAGTACCTAGCAGCTTCCACCTTAAAGGATAAAAGGGGTGGAATCTTATATTCCAAAAGGTAAAGGAACTTGTATCACAGACAAGAATAAGCTATGCAGCTATATTGAGCATTACCTTTGAGGGAAGATGGATATTCTCTGATGCTGGTGAATTTCATTTATTTCTGATGAAAAGACCAGAGCTTCACAAAAGAAAAAAAATGATCTCCAAAAACAGAATTCAAGAAGCATAAAAAGATAAAAGGGAAAAATTCTAGAAAACTCTATCTCTGTTATGGATATACTTAGAGAGTGAAGATATAATTTGATATTATTATGATAATATGAAAAACAAACTCGATGTGGAAAGGGAATTGTACCAGAAGAAGAGGAAATGGGAAATAAAATGAGGGAAATTACATCTCATGAAGAGACAAAGAAGTATTATAGTTGAGGGAAAGAAGGGAAGAGGATGAACACTGTGTGAATCCTACCCTCTTCGAATTTTGTTCAAAGAGAGAATATAAGACACATTTGGTTTCACAGAGAAATTCTCTCACCTTATAGGGAAGTGAGAAGGGAAAGGGGAGAGAAAAATGGGAGGCTAATAAAGAAAAACAGAAATAGTGGGGAAAATATTTAAGAAAAGGGGAGGGGTTGAAAGGAGGAGGTAGTGGTCAGAAGCAAAATACTGGGGAGGAGGGAAATGAAGAAAGGAAATTTGGGGTAAATAAGATGTCAGGAAATACATAATTAGTCATTTTAACTGTGAATGTGAATGAAATGATCTCTCCCACAAAATGGAAGAAGAGAGCAGACTGGATTGAAAGCCATAATCATACAATTTGTTTTATACAGGAAAATAGGGAAAGAAGGAGTACTACCAAATTTTTTTTTATGACAATATATGATGCTGATACCTAAACCGACTAGGGTGAAAACAGAGAAAACAAATTATAAACCAATTTTCCTAATAAATATTGATGCAGAAATCTTAAATAAAATATTAGTAAATTAAATAAAAATTAGCAAAATATTAAAGCAAAGTGATAAATTTAGAGTAAAGGTAAAAGGCTGGAGCAGAATATATTATGCTTCAGGTAAAGTAAAAAAAAAAAGCAGAAGTAGCGATCTTGATCTCAAATCAAGCAAAAGCAAAAATAGACATAATTAAAAGAGATACTGAAGGAAACTATATCTTGCTAAACGGTACCAAAAATAAAGGAGCAATATCAATATTAAACATATATGCACCAAATATTATAACATCCAAAATTCCTGGAGAAGTTAAGAGATCTGCAAGAAAAAATAGAAAGCAAAACTATACTGCTGGGGGACCACAACTTTGCTCTTTCAGAACTAGACAAAGCAAACCACAAAATAAATAAGAGAGAGGTTAAGGAGGTAAATAGAATTTTAGAAAAGTTAGGTATGGTAGATCTTTGGAGAAAATTGAATGGAGGCAGAAAGAAGTATACTTTTTTCCTGGGGTGTTCATGGACCTATACAAAAACTAACCATGTTTTAGACCATAAAAACCTCAAAATTAAATGCAGAAAGGCAGAAATAGTAAATTCATTTTTCAGATCATGATGTAATAAAAATTACTTGCAATATAAGGCCTGGAAAAATAGACCAAAAATAATTGGACATTGAATAAAAAGAATTAGTGGGTGAAAGAACAAAACATTGACACAATCAATAATTTCATAAAAAAGAATTCTAACAATATGAATCTAATGAAAATTTGTGGGTTGCAGCCCAAGTGATTACTAGGGGAAATCTTATCTATAGAAGCTTATTTGCATAAAATAGAAAAAAAATGGAAGATAAATAAATTGGGCTTGCAACTAAAAAAGCTAGAAAAAACAAATTACAAATTCCCAATTAAATAACAAGTTTGAAATTCTGAAAATAAAAGGGGACATTAATAAATATGAAAGTAAGAAAACGATTGAATTAGTAAATAAAACAGAGGTTTTTAGTGAAAAAAGCAACAAAATAGATAAACCTTTAGCTAATTTGATTAGAAAAAGGAAAGAAAAAAAGCAAATTGTTAGTGTCAAAAATGAAAAGAGAAAACTTTCCACCAACAGATATGAAATTAGAGCAATAATTAGGAATTATTTTCCTCAACTTTATGACAATAATTTTGACAACCTAAGTAAAATGGAGGAATACCTACAAAAATAAAGATTGCCAAGATTAACAGAAGAAGAAATAAATTATTTACATAGTCCCATTTTAGAAAAAAGAAATACAACAAGCTTTTATTCAACTCCTTAAAAAAAAATCTCCAGGGTCAGATGGATTTACATGTGAATTCTACCAATCATTTTAAAGAACAATTAATTCAAATACTATGCAAACTATTTGAAAAATAGGGAAAGAAGGAGTACTACCAAATTCTTTTTATGACAAGATATGATGCTGATACCTAAACCAACTAGGGTGAAAACAGAAATCAAATTATAAACCAATTTCTCTGATAAATATCGTTGCAAAAATCTTAAATAAAATATTAGCAAACATATTATAGAAAATCAACCCCAGGATAATACACAATGACCAAACAGGATTTATACCAGGAATGCAGGGCTGATTCAATATTAGGAAAATTATTAGCATAATTTACTATATCAATAATCAAACTAATTTAAATCATATGATTATCTCAATTGTTGATGAAAAAGCATTTAACAAATCCAACACCCATTCCCATTAAAAAACACTATAAAGTATAGAAATACATGCAGTTTTCCTTAAAAAATGATAAGTAACAATTATCTATAACAATAAGCAAACATCATAGATATTAAGGATAAACTAGAACCACTCCCAATAAGACTATGGGTGAAATAAGATTGCCTAATACTACCATTATTTTTCAATATTGTAGTAGAAATATTAGCTCTAACAATAAGAAAAAAAGAAATCAAATATAAAAAATTTTCAGATGAAGAAATTAAAACCATCTCTAATTATATAAACAAATGATCTAAATCACATTCAATTAGAGAAGTGCAAATTAAGACAACTTTTAAGGACTATTACATACCTGTCATATTGGCTAAGATGACAGGAAAATATAATGATAAATGTTGGAAGGGATATGGGAAAACTGGGAGACTAATATATTGTTGGTGGAGTTATGAACTGATCCAAACATTCTGGAAAGCAATATGGAACTATCCTCAAAGGGCTATCAAACTGTGCATATCCTTGG
>JAJPUD010019400.1:0-26629 GCA_023553655.1 Myrmecobius fasciatus | reverse complement strand
TTTTTTTTATATTTTATTTGTTTATTTAGATCTTTTTAGGTTTCTGTCCTGGCCTCTTTGTATTTATGGTTCCTCTCCTCACTAGCTTGATAATTATATTCTAATAGGGGAATCTTCTCCCTTTCATACCTTTTCATCATCTTAGAGGCTCAGGGAATGTGTTGTGGATTGGGTTTGAATTATTGTGTATTTTTAAGTGCTGAAAGCCCCAAAGATTCACAAGAAACAATTCCTGAGTTGTAACTAGGAATTCCAGTGCCCAGCATAAATTTATTGAAGGGAATGGTTCAGACCTGTAGACACAGGGCTTTGTGGGTAAAGTAGAAAGATGGAAATTTCTTAGGAAGCTTTCCAGTAAGATGAGAAACAGAGACCCCAAGCATCCTCTCTGAGTGGGAGGAGTACCATAGGCATCCCCTTGATATGGCATAGAATGAGTCCCTAGGATTGTAGGAGAAGGGGAAACTTTTCCGCCAGAAATTCTTGTCTTATCCCTTTTGGCATATCTATTATTCCCTGAATCCCAGATGAAATACAGAGAGGTAGTGGGGATAAGAGGGTCCCAGGACAAGGATACAACAGTGACAGAACTCTAGGAGTAATGACCCTAATGAAGAGAGAGAGTGACTCCCTTCTCAAGATTTTGGTACCCTGGGGAAAAGCTCTGGCAAGCTCCCTTTTGAGGGATGCTTTGGTTTCAGATGGAGGCATTCCGAATTTGTGGATGGGTTGTCTTCCTAACCATGCTTAGTCTTTTAGCATGTTTATGAATTTTTCTTAAGTTAAAGATTCTTAAGTGTCAACTGCCTCATAATCTTTAAGTTAACACTAATTAACTCAAGCTGCTTGTTGAAATGGCAATTAAACTTTCTTGGCCACTTGGTTGATTCCCTTTTTGATGGCGATCTCAATTACAGAGGCCAACAAAAATGTGCACCAGCACCTGGGGCCCCCAGAGGAGCGTCTTGCTCTATATATCCTTCGGACTCAGGGACAAGTGCCTGAACATGTGGAAACACGGACTTTGTACAGCACCTTCCAACCCAATATTTCACAGGTACAGAGAATATCTCCATCCTTGAGTGCTGGCCAATACTGCACCATCCAGCATCCATTGTCATGGTGGATCTGTGTCCACATGACTGGCTTTGTATCATGTTGAGAAGAGGGGATTCTGGGTGGGAAGCAGACAGGCAGACGGGATGTGCTGATATCCTAGAGCTGGAGCCAAAAATGAGTGGCAGCTCCAGGACAGTAATGGGTCAATGACACGACCATTTTGTGCTCTTTTGTTCTATTTTAAAACATCCCTTGTAAGGAAAAAAAAAAAAAAAACAACTCTGAGGGCCAAAGGAATTTGTCCACAATAATACAAAAAGATAAATAAAGTTGTACTGACCAGACCTTCTCTGATTTTTAAAAAATAAAACAAAGGGGCAGCTAGGTGGCGCAGTGGATAGAGCACCAGCCCTGAAGTCAGGAGGACCTGAGTTCAAATCTGGTCTCAGACACGTAACAGCTGTGTGACCCTGGGCAAGTCACTTAACCCCAATTGCCTCAGAAAAAAAAATAAATAAAACAAAAAAGTCATAACAGTAAATATTTTTTCTCCTTTTGAATGACACAGGGGAAACTTCAGATGTGGGTGGATGTTTTCCCTAAAAGTTTGGGGCCACCAGGTCCTCCTTTCAATATCACTCCCCGGAAAGCCAAAAAGTAAGTAATTCCTAGTCAATTTTAGGTTACCTGGAGGTTGTGAATGTCCAATTGAAGACAAATGAGAAAATTCCTTTAAAAATGTTTTCCTCTTAGGTATGTCTTGCGTGTGATCATCTGGAACACTAAAGATGTCATTCTGGATGAGAAAAGTATCACAGGAGAAGAAATGAGTGACATCTATGTGAAAGGGTAAGTGACCTGTAAATCTCTGAAAATATTTCATAGATATAAATGATACTTCCTCCTTTAGTGCCTTTTGTTTTCCCTATTGGGAGGGGAAAGGAAGGGAGTATAAACTTATTAAGTGTCTACATTGTGCCAGTCACTGGGCTAATCTTCACAATAGCCCTGGGAGGTTGGTACTATTTTATCCTCATTTTACAATGTGGGGAAACTGAGGAAGGCAGAGGTTAAATGACTTGCTCAGGGTCCACAGGTCACAGCTGTGAGCAACCAGGTGGCTGGTGAATGGACTGGAGTCAGGAAGAACAGAGTCCAGATCTGGCCTCAGACACTGATTAGCTGTGTGACCCTGGGCAAGTCACTTAACCCTGGTTGCCTCTGTTTCCTCATCTGTAAAATGAGGAAATGGCAAACCCCTTTAGTATCTTTGCCCAAAAAACCCAAAAAGGGTCACAAAGAGTGAGACATAGATGAACAACAACAACAAAACCAGAGTCACACAGCAAGACAGCCTCTGAGGCTGGGTCTGAAACTCAGATATTCCCAGCTCCAGGACCAGAGCTCTCTCCGTTGTCCCCCCAAGCCAACCGCTCTAAACCAATGTCTACTGAGAGAAAACTGCCAGGCAGAGCACATGCTTCTGTAACCCAGGAGCCAAGTCTCAGAACTGCTTGAGGTTTAGAAAGGTTGAGTGATTCATACAGAAGATAGTGACTGAGGATGTATTCAAACCCTTTTTCCTGATGACAAATCCAACACCGTATTTGCCCATACCACCTCCCTTGTTTTTGTTATTAGAAGAAAAATAAAATGAGAGGAGAGACAAAAAAGAGTATAAATCAGCTCTTTTGTGACCAAGAACTTTTAGCATTATAAGATCCTAAACAAGATCCATCATTTTTATTTGGTAACTTTTTCACTTATTTTCAATTTATTCAGCAAATGTTTTACTCTGTGGTTTGTTTGACTTGGACCTCAGTTGATCATGATATCTATTCTTCTTTTTGCCTTTAATTTTTAAAATTTTTCTTTATGCTAATTTAAATAGCTGTGCTTATGCTCATGGATAAGATCATCCCTTATTATACTTTCTTTATACATATGTTATCAAGAGAAGCTAATGAGCACAGCAGGGAAGAAGGAACAAACCTGTGAATTTATTTAAGCTCTGCTTTATGCTTTGATAAGAGCTATTTCCTCATTAAATTATTGACTGAGTTCAGGTCTCTGGCATGAAATGTAAGATTTGTTCAATTTTATCTATGATCTAGAAACATGGTTACGTTTCTTACTGGTCACTAGTAAAATGAAGACAGCAGCCAATCACTGAAGTGAACATGCATGTATATTCATTTGTATTAACTGTTAACAGAAGATAATTCATGGATTTATTCCTTTTCTGCCCATGGAAATTTTATCTGCTCTTGGTACACATTTTGTAAACTAGCTAATTGACTAATTAAAAGAAAGATGCATTCTGGATGCAAGTGGGCTTCCTGGCCACTATATGTGGCTGTGATGTGATACTATTAATGTATTGTCAATACTGTAATTTTTTAAGCTTCCTTTTATATTTTTTCTTCTTCCATTAGAATATTAGCCTTTGAAGGCAGGAATTATTTTCTCAAATATTTGTATCCCTATCAGTTAACACAGTGCACACATAGTAGGTACTTAATAAATGTTTATTGACTAACTGCTATGCTAGACTCTAGGGAAGATCCAATGATAAATAAAATATGGTCCCTTTTGTCAAAGAACTAGCAATCTTGGGTATTGGGACAAAGGTAGATAGAACATCTGTACAGAAAAATATGATTTAAAATTTGGGGAAAGAGAGGAGACCTGTTGTGTAATGTGTGAAGGATCCACTTGCTGGGGAAATTCCTTCCATTGAAGAAACTGGCAAATCATTTGGAACCCTAGAGAATTACTGGGGGTCACTCAGATTAAATGACTAGTCTGTTAGTCTGTAAACTTCTTTGAAGCAAGGATTATTTTTTGCTTTTCTTTGTATTCTCGGCTTAGCACAGTGCCTGGTACATAGTAGGCTCTTAATAAATGCTTGTTGACTTGTTGATGACCATGGCCCCAGGTAGTATTTGAAGCACATGAAAATAATATACAGTTTCTGTCGGATACTCCATTGCTTATTTTTTCACATCTAATTCAGTAAATCAAAGCTAAATGAGAATTGCATACTAGTTGTTTTAATTTTGTGTACAAAATCCAGTCTTCTATTTTGTAACCATAGTTAAAATATGCAGCAATTTCCATCAGCAATTATTGGAATACCCATAATCTTTTTGCCCATTATTTTTAGCTGGATTCCTGGGAATGAAGAAAATAAGCAGAAGACAGATGTCCATTATAGGTCACTGGATGGTGAAGGGAACTTTAACTGGAGATTTGTTTTCCCTTTTGAATATCTGCCTGCTGAACAACTCTGTATTGTTTCTAAAAAAGTAAGTTTGAAAACATGCCACAATTTATTGATAGGACTTTGTGACTTATGTAACTTTGGACTAGGAAGGATCTTAGAGACCAGGGGATCATAGGATTTCAATCTGTAAGGACCCTTAAATATGGCATTGTTAGTCCAAGCCCTTTTTTATAATAGTTTAGGGGCCTGGGTTCTGACAGTACCTAGCTCTGCTTTTTACTGCCTGCATTACCTTAGACCAGTGCCATACCAATCAAACTACCCAAAACTTACTTTATAAAGCTAGAAAAAATAATAACAAAATTCATCTAGAAGAACAAAAGGTCTAGAGTATCAAGGAAATTAATGAGGAAAAATGTGAAGGAAGGTATAATTGTATTGCATGTAGCAATCATCAAAACTTTCTAGTACTGGTGGATCAATGAAATAGATAAGGTACACAAGACACAATGCTAAATAATCATAGTATCTAGTGTTTGATAAACCTAAAGATCCTAGCTTTTGGAATAAGAACTCACTATTTGACCAAAAAAGGCTGTAATAAGTAGAAAAAAAATATTACTAGGTATAACTGTAACTGTATACCAAAGTAGGTATAGAACACCATCTTACACTGTGTACCAAGATAATGTCAAAACAGATACATGACTTAGATATAAAGGGTGATCCCATGAGCAAATTAAGAGAGCAAGGAAGATCTTGTCAGATTTATGGAGAAGAGGAGAATTTGGGACCAAACAGAGATAGAGAGTATATAATGAGATATAAAATAGATAACTTTGATTATATTAAATTCAAAAGGTTTTGCACAAAAACATCCAAAGCAACCAATATTAGAAGGAAAACAGAAATTCCAATAGACTTGCAATAGAAAGTGCCATCCACATCCAGAGAGGGAACTATGGAGACTGAATGTGGATTAAGGCACAGTATTTTCACCTTTTTTGTTGTTGTTGTTGCTTGTTTTTTTCTTTGTCATGTTTTTTTCCCTTTTGATCTGATTTTTCTTCCACATCATGATGAATATAGAAATATGTTTAGAAGAATTACACATGTTTAACCTATGTCAGATTGCTTGCTATCTTGGGGAAAGGAGAAGAGAGGGAGAAAAATTCAAAACTTAAGATTTTGCAAAGATGAATGTTGAAAACTATCTTTGCATGTATTTGGAAAAATAAAATACTATTTAAAATTTTTTTTTATTTTAAAATTTTTTAAAAGAAGGAAAGTAGAAAGCTTTCATCCATGAGAATTAGGATTTGAATCTAGAACCCCTGACTTGGAGTCAGGTACTCTTTCCTCTATTCTCTGTAGTCTTCTCAAAACCCTTCCAGGTCTAACCTTGATGATTCTATGAGACAAGAACCTTTAACCATGGTGACATCATTTTGGTCCTCTTCCAGCACAAAGGACAATGACCAACTGACCTTTATCTCCCTAATCTATAGTTTGTACCCTAAGATTCCCCTCCACTGGGAAGGGGGGAAGGAAGAAAGAATAAATAGGGAGCAGCCGGGAAATGGGAAATTCGGCTGAGTGGGAGCCTGGATGTCCCAGAGAGCACAGTTTTTCAAACTTTTTCCATTTGTGACCCCTTTTTACCTGAGAAATTTTTATGTGGCCCCCAGATATATAGGTATATAAAATAGGTATGCAAATCAAACACTGATAATAAACCATAATTTTGCAAGTCCCACATTCAATTATGTGACTTCATATGGGGTCACAATCCATAGTTTAAGGCGCTGACCCTAGAATACTTGATGGAGGTAGAGGAGGAGATAATGAGAAAATGGTGCCCTCCTCTATAATAAGGGGAAGAACATTGTCCTGTGCCTCATTAACTTTGAAGGAAGGTAACCAAAAAAAAAAAAAAAAAAAGTGTCCTGGCTTTGGACTAACCAAGGCTGGGAGCAAATCCTAGCTCTGTCACTTATTACCTGTGGTTAGTGACCCTGGACAAGTCACATCAACTCTCTGAGCCTCAGTTTTCCCATCAGTAAAAAGAGGAGGTTTAACAGCAGATGCCAAAGTCTTTTCTAGCTCTAGGTCTCTGAACTTCTTATTTTATAAGGAACGGATGAAATTGGAGGTACATGTGGCTCATTATATTTGATTTAAATTTCTTGATTTTTAACTCTGGCCTGTTTATGTTTTCACTCTAGGAGCATTTCTGGAGTATTGATCAGACTGAATTTCGAGTTCCTCCCAGACTCATCATTCAGATATGGGACAATGACAAGTTTTCTTTAGACGACTACTTGGGTATGTCTTATAAGTTGCCCCTGCCTGAGTATAATGTGGGCTTCTTGAAAATAGAGACTGCTGACTTGCTTCTCTAGCTATATCCCCCGTGTTTAACACGGTGCTGGGCACAAAGTTGTTGCTGTTCAGTCATTCCAGTTTTGTTTGATCTCCATGACTCCATTTGGAGTTTTCTTGGCAGAGATACAGGGTGTGGTTGGCCATTTTCTTCTCCAGCTCATTTTACAGATGAGGAAACAGAATTGCATGACTTGCCCAGAGTCATATAGCTTGTAAGTATCTGAGCTCTAATTTGAATTCAGATCTTCCTGACTCCAGGTCAGATATTCTCCCCACTCTGCCACAGGGCTGCCCGCGATAAAAGCCTAATAAATGCTTTCCATTCACCATGCTGCCTTTTCAGCACAATTAAGAGGAAGCACTAAATTTCAGCTTTCACTTGTGTTCTCCTCTGGTATTTCCTGATAGTATGAAGGTAGACCCGGCTTCTCAATAGCAATGCCAGGGGATAACAAATTGTTCCAGGCCTTCCAAGTAGGAAAGGACTTGAGAATGGCACTACCAGACTCCGAGATTGTCATCTGACAAATTGGCCTTGCTCAATTCTGGAGGCTCAACCTCACAATGCTGATGACCTTTTTTTTTTTTGGGGGGGGGCAGGGAGCCACAGTGTCTCAAGATCATCTGCTTAGTGAAGAGTGACATTAATGAAATCATAGATCTTTTAAAGTTAAGGGAATTTGGTTAAGGGAATAAACATTTTTTTAATGTTTACCATGTCTCAGGCACTACACTAAGCACTTTTTACAAATATTATCTTATTTGATCTTCACAATAGCCCTGCCAGGCAAGTGCTTATTATCTCCATTTTTCAGTTGAGAAAACTGAAGTAAAGATAGATTAAGTGACTTGTATAGAACCACAGAGCTAGTAGGTGTCTGAAGCTAGATTTGAACTCAGGTGTCCTCAATTCCAGCCCAGAGCTGTATCCACAACACTATGATAACTATCATTTGCTTCTATTATGCAGCACTTAGTACTACATATCAATACAGACTACAAACATATTCATCCTGAAAGATCAGATAAGCTGAAAAATGAAAATAGGTTCACAAAGGGTTTATACAAATCCCTGGATTATTAATACTTTTTTTTTTGGTCCAGACATGATTTTGTTATTGGAGGAAAATCTTGGGGTAGGAACTTCCTCCAGGGATGTAGAAGGGCAACTCATTGTCTTACTGAGTTGACTGAAGCCTTAAGGTTTAAACCACTTGCCTGTGGCTTCACAGTGTCTGTCAGAGGCCAGGTTTGGACCTAGATCTTTAACTGTGAGGTCAGTCTTCTAGTTGTTCCACTTCATGGTCTCTCAGATCTGTGAGAGACTCATTAGGGGGAGGTTTTGAGTTGTCATACCAGTCTCCACCATAGTGTATCCTTTAGAATACTGGGCTCACCAAACTAAGCTTTGTTCTTATCTTTATGAAATTAAAAATAGTTACAAAAAAGAAAAATCATCATAAACTGCCAAATGGGGTCATGGGTCCAACTGAAGGCGACAGTTCCTTTCTCTTATTAAAAAAAAAAAAGGGACATGGCACCACAGATAGATTGACAAGCATAAGAAAAATTATCATAAAACTGGTACCCAAAGGTGCGTATTTCATGTCATAGAGTATAAAATACGCATCTTTGCCTGTGACTCTCTTGTTCTTAGTAGGAATTGGAGTATTTAATATTCATTCTTAAAGTTAATCTAATACTCAGAGGAATTTATGGTTGAGTGTCTCTTTGGGGGTGAGCTGCAGATGCCCTCACACAAGCAAATGACCTCTCCATTGAGGGTAACACAGACTGCGTGCCCAGTCCAAGGGCACTCAACCCAATAGAGCTTTTGTCTGCAGATGTTCATTTGTCTGAGACCCATAAAGCAAAGAATCATAAAATCTTAAGGACGTTAGAGGTCAACCAGTTCAACCGCTACCTAAATCATTGCTTCTATGCCTGGAAATGTAAGAACCATGTTTCCCTAGGTGACAAGTTGACTAATAGACAGCTAAGTCAATGAGACCTCCCATTTTGCATCATATCTATAAAGAACTCAAGAAATTTACAAGTGTTCTATTGTCTTCTCTTGCCTTCATCCACTTAAGATTCAACTCTGTCTCTCAGCAGTTCATTTGTAAACAAAGTTAAGTGTTTTAAATTTCTTTTTCTTCTTCATTTTTTGTTTTGTTTCTAGGCTTTCTGGAACTTGATTTACATCACACAATTATTCCTGCAAAGTCCTCAGAAAAGTGCAAATTGGACATGATTCCAGACTACAAGACAATCAACCCCCACAAGTCAAAAGTAGCCTCACTCTTTGAACAGAAGTCCATGAAAGGATGGTGGCCATGCTATGCAGAAAAGGATGGCACCCGTGTGATGACTGTATGAGTATTTCTTGGTTGGGAATAATTTGTTCCACTTTTTCATTCATATTTCTGTCCTTTTTAAGGGGGTTTGGGGCCTACAGTTATATTGAATCAAAAGAAAGGAAAGTATTTACCTGGGAGGAACCAATGCTCTTGGAACCCAAAGCAATGAGGCCACAGGATTGTTGCCAACTTTTAGACTGCCTGAAAAGTTAGGAGTTAAATGTAGCACAGTACAATGTCACAGGATTTCATCATGGTAAAAAATGAATGAACTGGTGACTCCAGTGAAGTGGATCACAAAAAGAAACACAGAATTTCTAGTCTCAGAACTGTCTGATCTGAAAAGTTCTACAGGCTGTTCCAAAAATGTATAAACATGTGCACATACCCTCCTCCCATTTCACAAGATTCTATATGTGTGTGTGTGTGTGTGAGTGTGTAATTTACTATATTTTATATAGTCTATATATTGTATATTCTATTTGGGACATTGTGTATATACACATACATACAAACACATACATATATGCATACATCCACACACACATAAGGTGTCCCATATATATGTTTGTATATATATATATATATATATATATATATATATATATATATGCACTTATGTATATCTTACATATAAATATGTAGCTGCTGTTTTACCAATTATTTTGCAGCTAAATAGTGTAGCAGAGAGAGAATCAAGTCTGAAGTCAGGAAGACTTGAGTTCAAATTTGTCCTCAGACACTTAACTAGCTGTGTGACTCTGGAAAACTCACTTAACCCTATTTGCCTCAGTTTCCTTATCTGCTAAATGATCTGAAAAAGGAAATGTGATCCAGTATCTTTGCCATAATTAAAACAACTGAACAACATTTCTAATTATTAATTATAATATTATAATCCTGGACACCCAAATTGAGTGAGGTAACTTCCTTTATTGATACCATGTGGCAGAAAAGCCAGAAGAGATCTTCAACATAGCTCTAGCTTTTTCTACTCAACAATCTCTTTTGCCTGAGAAATTTTTACATGACCCTGGGTATATAGGTATACAAATCAAACATTTGCTGATAATAAATCATAAATTTGCAACTCCCACATCAGTTACATGATCCCATATGGGGTCACAAACCACAGTTTAAGAAACTTTGCTCTAGCCCAACTCTCTCATTTTATGTATAAAGAGACAGACTCAAGAGAGATTTAAATGATTTTTTTTTTCATGGCTAGTTAGAAGCAAGAACAGACTCCTTCTTGGGTATCTTTAACTGGTTAAGTCTGGTCTATACTTGTCTTCTGACTAAACCATACCATAAAAAGACAAAACACACATATATTTTGGAAATAAGAAAGAGTCACAAAAGAAACTGTAGTTAGAAGGAAAAGAGAGGGGTGTTTGGGGTCAGGAAGAAAAGCAGGTAAGAAAAGAGTAAATAAGAAAGAATACAAGCAGCAGACAGGAATTGACTTCCCACAAGAAAATATGACAAAAGTTAAGTAAAATTTTAGTTGATCTGAAGATCATTTAAAAAGAAATAAAAATTAGTTGGAAAAATTTTTTCAACTTCAGTGAAATGTCTTTTAACTTCTGATGTCATGTGTTTACCCTGTTTTGATTTACTCAAGGGTAAAGTGGAGATGACTCTGGAAGTCCTCAACGAGAAAGAGGTTGATGAGAAACCAGCTGGGAAAGGAAGGGACGAGCCCAATATGAACCCCAAGCTAGAGCTCCCAAAGTAAGCTGTTCTCTTTGTTCTTAATTATCTTTATGGGATCCCAACCTGCCTAAGAATTGGAAAACTCTTGTTGACAAATTGCCAAATCGAATGAATTATCTGCCATTCTAATTAATTTGCTAGGAGGGACAGTGGCTTGTTTTGCTTCTATCCTTTCTTTACCTTGTCAAGGAAGCAGAGTTCCATTTGTCTCCTGGATCATTAGAAGCTTCCATGTGTAATGTGTCTGTTAAGATTAGAATATGTTACCTTCGCTCCATGAATAGAATTAGTTATTAGTTGGACAGTAGCGTTCCCATTCTGAGATGAAAGTACTTAATTAACCCTCAGGGTTCATGTGAGTCATTTTGCTTCTGTCAAAATATAGTCGACCAGAAACTTCCTTCCTTTGGTTCACCAACCCGTGCAAGACAATGAAATTCATCGTGTGGCGTCGGTTTAAATGGGTCATCATCGGCTTGCTCATCCTGCTGGTATTGTTGCTGTTCGTGGCTGTGCTTCTCTATTCTTTGCCGGTACGCGTTATCTTTGCATCCTCCATTTCATTCTCTCACTGAGTAGTGGGATCCATCACTTTCTGGATACATTAATACACTGATCTCTGAGCCTAGAATCTGGAAGGCGAAGGTTCGGATCTGACCTCTGACGTTTACTAGCTTTGTGATATTTCACTTAACTTCTAAGTGTTTCTGATAATGCCCCCAAATTTATTAGGCTGTTAAATCATAAACTATTGTGATCTGTGCCATTAGAGGGAATTATCAGAGTAGGAATATTCCACTCTACCAAAATCAGGTCTTTTGAATATTAAAGTAGCTTATATCTTAAGCTACTGCTACAAGTTTTGCTGCTTCTGATATTCTATTTTTTTTTTTTTTGGTTTCTGTTTTCATTCCAGAACTATTTATCTATGAAGATCGTGAGACCAAATGCAAAATAAAAAGGAAGACATTTTTAATACCCATCTGAAATGGGGTATTCTGCCTTCAAACCGTGGACCCAATACACAATTATTTTCCAGTCACTTCTGTGCCCACTGAAATGAAAACAAGAAGAAATCTGACACGAGGTCATTAAGCTTCATGGGATCATGAAAGATGGGGGTCATTGCCTGCCAGAAATCATTTGACCAGATAGTCTTTACAAGTGTTCAAATCCTATGTTTCAACTTTTTAGACTATGTTTTGTATAAAAACTCTCTCAGGTGGCTGGTTCCATTATTTTTTTAAAAGAATCACATTTTTATTATTAAAATCTTTTTCTAAAATATTCACTTTCCCCATGTAGCCCTAAAATGGCTAAAACTCAAACTGAAACCCACAGCCTTCTGACTTCATGAAAACATTCATTATTTCTTTGACATCACCAAGGGATGAGGAGTACAAACAGCCAGAACAGTATTCTTATTTCTAGCCCAAACTTCTGTGTCTTCTGCATAAACTTTGTGGCGCTCAGACCAGCATCCACAAGGAAACCAAAGTTAAATATTTCACCATTGTGAGCTGTTGCTATTATTGTTGTTTAGGGAGAGAGGGTTTTCTCCTGGAAGTTTCTGAGTGAAATACAACCTTCAAAATTTTAGATGTAAACATTTCTCTTGAAAGGAACAGATCCTAATTCTGTGAATAAATACAGGTGTGCTGAAAGCAGGTTATTCTAGATAAAAGTTCCAAGGAACTTGTCAGTAGGTACCCCATCTTTCACAGAACCACCAGGTTCATTTTCTAAAAGCCCCATTTCTCCTTCCTGCTTTCGTCCTGGACCCCCAGTACTGGACTGGACCAGCACCTCCTCAGCTCCTACAGTGGAAGTACTCTGCCAGGGCAGGCTATCCCCTTGCACCAGAGGGTATGTGACATGCCATGGATTGCACAAAGTGCATCCAAGGGAAGGCTTCCTGATTCTGAGGCTAGCTCTCAGTGACATCCTGAGTGCTTTTCACTAGAAGGATGGATTCCCCAGGAGGCAGCCGGCTCTCATTAGAGATCCATGTCCAGGCAGAGACAGGTTGGGGCAGCTAGAGGGTGCGGTAGGACACAGAGTCCTGGGCCTGCAGTCAGGAAGTCCCATCTCCCCGAGTTCAAATCTGGCCCCAGAAATATGCTAAGTGACCCTGGGCTAGTCACTTAACTCTACGTGTCTCAGTTTCCACATTTGTAAAATGAGCCGGAGAAGAAAATGGCAAACCCCTCCCACCCCCCAAAAAATGTGTCACAAAAAATCAGACATGACTGAGAATACAATTAAACCACAATTCCAAGCAGAGTGGATCCAACAATTGTGTGATGTATCATAAGGAGGATTCTTTGGGAAATATGCTTTGGACCAAATGGCTGCCAACATCCCTTCAATGTCTAAAATTTTGTGATTCTATATAAATGTGAGTTATGGTTATTAAATAACTTTCTAGAAAAAATCATTTTTCTCCTGTTTAATGACTTTGTAGTTAAGTGGGATGCTTTTCAGGGCAATCTCTTCAAACTCATCTTTCTTTTTAAGAAATATCTTTTCAATTCCTTATCAATGTTAATATACCATTTCCCTATGTTCACATGAAATTGGACCCAAACCACAGTTCCACCATCATATTTCAAGTAAACCTGCACCTGCCAATAAGGAAATTATTACTAACATCAGACCCTTTTCAAGTCAAATGAATTTTCCTCTAGGTAAGCAACATAAGTAAAATGAGTGAATGAATGAATAGAATCCCAGCTCTGCCATTTGTAAAATCTTGGGGAAATAAGCCTCTTCGTCCCCTCTGGGCCACAGTTTCTGGGTGGATAGAAAGTGGGGGTTTGATTAGGTGATTTCCAAAGCCCCTTCCATTTCGGAGGACCTAAGTAGAATGGACAAAGAAAATGCAGATCAGAATCAGCCAGGAGGCATTGTGTCCCGGCCTCCAACAGGCAGCAGGGCCAGAGCTGAGGGAGGAGGGGCCTTGGCTGGCACCCCAAGTGCCATAGAAGGACTTGGCTTCAGGCAGAGATTTCACATGAGACAAACTGTCATTCACGATGGCTCAAACTTCTCCCTCCATGGGGCTTAGTCTTATTCCATGCAAACTGCTCCTGACCCCCCCTTGCTGGGGCCTGCTGCTGAGCTCCGGCCCTCTGGCCTGGTTACCTCTGTGAACTCTTTAACCTCAACTGGGCCTTCTGTTTGTTCCCTCTTTCCTATCCCAGCTGGAACCTCACCTTTTATCCCCAGGCATGTTCCCTCCCTCTGTGTCTGTTAATTGCTTCTAATCGCTCCCTTAGTTCCCTTGGAGGGTGGGGTTCTAATTCAATTTCCCATTAAAATGTTGTGCTAAAAAACCTTATTTGGGAAGTGGTCGATGCTGTGTAACTAATTAGCTGTATGACCTTGGACAACACCATTTCAATTTTCTGTGCCCCAATTTCCTCATCCACAAAATGAGAGGATTGGACTCAATGATTATAAAGACCCTTCCAGCCCTAATATTGTGTGGCTATAGATCCAATGCAAATCCATTGATGTGTGTCCCTGCTACCTGACAAGATTTTTTTTTCTTGAATTAAACATAAACTTACATGAATCCTTTTCTCCTCAGAACTTCAAAATGAAATGAAATATAATACTTTTTTTTAACAAAGAATAAAGGAAGAGTGAATATTTTAGGAAATAATGTATAAAAACAAAAGGTATCAATAAAAATAAGATTAAAAAATTTTAATTTAAAGAAACAATCAAGAATCATATGCATAATACCAAAGAATCATTAGAAAAATTAGAGCAAAGAAAGAGAGAAAATTGCTATTTACTGGTAGACTTTGAAAACAGAATTAAACTATGTCCAATAATATTAGACCTCTAAGGATGCGAGAAATAATCCAAGCCAGCCTAGTCATTTTATGGATAAGGAAACTCAGGTTCCAAAAAGCATTTTGTCCAACATCAGAAATATTAGATTGGTGCTAGAATACAAGTCCAATTCCCCCAACCAACTTCCAAAATACACCACGTCAGTCAGTCATTCAGTCATTCTCCAATATTGTCAACACTATCCCTTTCTTTCCTCAGTCCCCTCTGATTACGGAGTTCTTTCCCCTGCTAATTGTTGATACATTTTCATAGGATCATAGATTTGGAATTAAAAATGGGTCCTTAGGGACCCATCCAGTCCAATATGCTCTTTTTACAGATAAGGAAACACAAGCATAGAAACATTAAATAATGTATACAAGGTCACATATTAAATGACAAAGGCAAGATTTGTACACAAGTCCTTAGACCACAAAGACAGTACTTTTTCCACCGTACCACATTTTGTTTTGACCAAATTGATACCTCCCCTAAATACCCAAACTACTTTCCCTGGCCCCATCCATACAAGTATACCAAAAATAGTTTCCAAGAGTGATATTGCTAATACCATACTTATGACTCATAATAAGTCACATTTGTTGCTTAACTTCACCAAACTTTCTTTAAAGATTGGGAAATCCTGAGTTACATTCTTGGTGATGAGATCCAACAAGAAAATATCTGACTTGAACATATGCTTAAACTACAAACACTGAACTCACACAAGAGTCCATAAAAGTTATGGATTCCCATCTACCAAGACTGACTTTTAAGGTTGATAGACTTGGGGTGGAGGGAAGGTTTGATACCATACTCAAATAAAAATTAATATCTACAGAATGTGGAGTAACTTAAAAAACCACAAATTAACATTATCTGTATTGTATCCTATTTTTATTTATTTTGTTAAACATTACCCAATTACATTTTAACCTGTTTAGAGCTTATAATTGGGAATTTTGCTGTTGGCAGCAGGATGTGACACCTATAAATCAGATGACTTCTAAGGTTCTTTCTAGTTCCAAATCATATTGTGACCCTGAAGAACTTCTGCCAAATTCATAGGTACTTGGGTACTGTGGCCACTGTTTTTCCACTCAAAGACCCTTCTGTTCTAGACCCAGGCTTGTGATTTGAACTATGAGATTATAAAATAGAGATCAGAGACCTTTATGCAGTATTTAGTAAGTGCTTGATAAATACTTGCTAGCTTCAGTCCTGAGGAGGCTGGCTTCTGATGAAAGCAAACCTGGTTTCCCTTTTCTTACTCATTAGTCTGTACTAGCACGATAGCATTCAGATAGAAAGATTAGACAGATATGTAAAAGATGGGACAGATGTGGAATTGTCAACAAACAGTGATAGTGTGGATGGGGATGCTGAAACAGAACAAAGAAGTAATCCAAAGACTGGGGAGCGAGATGCCATAGGAGATAGAGTTCTGGACTTGGCGTCAGAAAGACTCCTCTTCATGAGTTTAAATCCGATCTCAGATACTAGCTGGGCAAGTCACTTAATCCTGTGTGCTTCAGTTTCCTCATCTGTAAAATGAGTGAGGAAATGACAAACCACTCTATTATCCTTGCCAAGAAAACTCCAAAAAGGGAGTCATGAAGAATCAGAGGTGACTGAAAAATGACTAAGTGACAACTAAATCCCAACATTTTAAATATGGGTGGGATTGTAGTACTACTGATGGAAATAGCAAAAACCAGACGGAACAGACTTAGGGGGTTAAGCTCAGTTCTAAGCATGCTGAGTTGCCAGTAGAACATCCAGATGGAGATGTCTATGGGCAACTGGAGATCAGGGTCTAGAGCTCAGCAGAGAGGTAAAAGATGGAGACAGAGGTGAGAGGTCACTTGCTCAGAAGTTGTAGTTGAAGCTATAAAAGTAAAAATATCATTGAGAAAGAAAATCTAGAAAGAGAAGAAAGTCTAATAATGATATGTTCTGACTTTATGAGTCAATGAAAGAGATAAAATCAAAGTTGGTAGGCAGAAGAATAAGGAGTGTGGTATCTCTGGAGCCAAGGAAGTAAAGGGTATATGTTAGAGGCAAGTGGTCCTTTTTTATGGTGGCAAAAAATAGGGAACAAAGGAGATAACCATCAGTTGGGGAAAGGATAAACAACTTATGGTACGTGAATGAAAAAAAGGGTATCATTATACCATAAAATATAACATATGAAGAATTCAGGGAAACTTGGGAAGATATATATAAAACCTGTTGTACTTATGAAGTATGTATAACCAAGAGAATAATGATTACAACCACATAAGTGGGAAAAAAACACAATAAATCAAAACAGAATGCTGTGTAATTGTGATGACTAAGTTTGAGAAAATGCACTTCTGTTTTTTCATTGCAGAAGTGAGGGATTATGTCTGTGGATTACTACATGTTTTGTCAGCCACTTTCCATGCATTTTATTTGTCTTGGTAACTTATTTTTTCATCTTTTTAGTTTGTTCTGGGAGTTGGGTGGGGAGGAGTAAGTGAGTTACAGCGCTTTGAGGAGTAGAGAAAGGAATCTCTTAGGATGGTCTCAGTGAAGCAGGAGGCTGCATTGTGCTATAATTGTGAGGTATGGGGTTCTTGATTGGAGTTAGAGGAGAGAAGAAATGATTCAGAATAATCTCTGGGGATAGGGAGATAAGGAATCCATGACAGTAGAATAGTACCAGTGAGGGTCTAGCTGGCATTAAATACTATAAATGGCTTAGTGGCTGCAATCAGCTTGATTCTGTGGCTTTGCTCAATTTCCTCAGCAATTGGAGAATAGGAGCAGAAGCCTATATGGAGGGAGAAACACCCATGGAGGGTGAGGATTAGCTGGCCATGAGTGTAAGTATTAGGAGGGCAGAGGGTCCAGAATTAATGCTAGAAGGGGACTTATTTAGAGGCTTTGTCTCTATAGTTCTCTCTCTGGATGCAGATGGCATTTTCCATCTGAAGTTAATTGGAATTGTCCTGGATCACCACATTGTTGAGAAGAGCTAATCATAGTCTATCATAGCTGATCATCACATAATCTTGCTGTTACTGTGTACAGTATTCTGATTCTTCTCACTTCACTCAGCATCAGTTCATGTAAATACAAATGTTAGTTATTAAGGGTAAATTAAGTCAATAAAGGTCATAATGAGAGTCAAGAGTAAGTTTAGAAATTTATTACATATACCTGTTATACCTCCATTCAGGGCTCTTAACTCAAAGGGTTTAGTTCTCTTAGGCTCTCCATCTTTTCCTTGAATAATGAATTGTTATCTACCTGGGGAAAGGATAAGGATGATGCCATTGTTTGAATTTATAGGACTTTATGAAGCATTTTCAATATTTTTATCTCTTCCGAATGTTGCATTCCAGTGAAATAAGTAAAGCAGGAAAATCATCTCTATTTTATAGATAAGGAAACAGAAGCTATTCTTGGTCAAGTGACCTGCCCAATAAATAGTAAAGCTGAAAGGAACCAGAGAATATCTAGTTCAAACTGCATCTAATCAAGATATATATATGTACATATATATATATATATATAATATTCAGATAAGAATCCATTCAGCCTCACTTTAAAGACTTTCAGTGAAGGAAAGTGGGCACCTACCTCTCAAAGCAACTGGTTCTGCTTCAGAAGAGCTCTGATTGTTAGTAAGATGTTTTTCCTGAGATAGGGCCCAGAATCTGGCATTATATAATTACCCTCTCATTGTTCCTAGGTCTGACTTTGAGAATATATAGAGCAAACTTACCCCCTTTACTTACGTCAGCCCTTAGAGTATTTGACTCTTTCCCCACATGTTTTCTCTTTTCCGAGTTAAACACTCTCATTTCTCAGGTTAAACACATCCATTTCTCCTCCAGCTACACTGGTTATGTTCTGGATATATTCCAGCTTGTACTTTTTAAAATGCAGTGCCCAGAAGGCCTCAGATGCAGTTTGGCCAGGGCAGAGTACAATGGGACATTTCATATCTCACATACTTTACTAACATGACCCAATATCATACAATTTTTTTTTGACTGACACATTGAATTTCTGCTCTATTAAAGACCTCAGATCACCCACACTATTGTGTACTTGTTCTATACTTGACTTTTTTTGAACCAAAGTTTCTCTTTCCAGGATTATTATACATTATCATTCATTCCACATACTAGCCAAACTGACCTTCCTGTTCTTCACATATGACATCCTATCTCTTGACTCTGCCCACTTGACCAAGCTATCCACCATTTGTGGGATGTGTCCCTTCTTTATTTCTACTTCTTCTGATGTGTTCAGATCCAGATGGGTGCTGCCTCGAACAAGATGCCTTTCTGAATTCTCTCATCTGCTAGTGTCTCCCTAGTTTCCTAAAATTACTTTGTATTTACTTATTACATGTGTATGTTGTTTCACCCAAATAATATGAGCTCCTTGAGGGTGAATATTGTTTTTTGCCTTTCTTTATATCCCCAGCACTTGCTTCAGTGCCTTATCCATAGTAAAAACTTAATAAATTCTTGTTCAAAGAAGGATGATTTCAGAAAAACCTGAAAAGACTTACATGAACTGATGCAAAGTGAAATAAACACAACCAGGAGAACTCTGTGCACAGTAACAGCACTGAGAATGACTTGGCTATTCTCAGCAATTCAATGATCCAAGAAAATCCCAAAGGACTAATGATGAATCCCCCAGAGGAAGAACTAATATTGTTTGAATACAGAAGGAAGTGTTCTATATTTCACTTTCTTACATTCTTTTTCCTGTATTTGTCTTCTATAAAATGACTACTATGGAAATGTTTCACATGATTGCATATGTATAACCTATATCTGAAGAGAGAGAAGAGAATGAAAGGAGTGATAGAATTTGGAACTCAAAACTTAAAAAAAAAATTTAATTGTTTTAATATGTAATTGGAGGGGAAATAAAATATATTTGAAGATAAATAATAAATGTTTGTTCACTGACCAACTGTTCTTTGATCCTTGATCCTTCCACAATATCTGGCTAATTGATCCATTCCTTTGGTATGACTCAAGAAATTCTAATCTGTGTGAGAGCACAAATCTTACTTGCCCTAAAAATACATTCATTATTTGGCCTTGTTCCATGTTTAGTGATAATTATCTTCTATATGATTAAGCACAAAATTAAATTAGAGTTCTTTAGGTGAAAATAAAGTCTACCCTCCTTTATATCTGAACACACGTTTCTGAGATTGTCCACAAGATGTCAGGCTCAGCCTCATATTTTCACAAGGATGGCCAAAGCATGAATTATCCCAAGCAAAAGGCACCCAGACTAGTTACAGCTGAGCCACATTTAAAATGACTTAGAATCAAAAAGAAATTTAAAGCTGCATTCTCTTGGTGAGGTCAGAAAAATCTTTGGACAACTAAATTAAACTTTCACCTGAAATATTTGAGCTAGTGATATAAGTAAAAGTTTGGAGGATACAGAAATTTGCCCTTTGGGAACTGAATCTTCACTTTGGACACATATTCTTCCCTTTAGGCAACATCTTTGAAATCTAGACCATATATACAAGACTCACAAATTACTTAGATCCTTTGGTTCTCAATTTACTCATTTGTATGAGGGGATAAAAAATTGTACCATTTATCTCACAAGATTATGAGAAGGACCAGATGAAAAAAATCATTTTGCCTCAAAGCTCTAAATCAACATGAATTAATATTGTCATCAAATAGTATTAATTATTAGATTCTCTAAAGGAAATATCTAAAAGCATTAAATCTAGATTTATTCAGTGACTTTCAAAATGTTAGTCAGAACACTTTTCTGCCTTGTTTTTCATGTATTAAAACTGGTGCCAGTGGGCATCAGATAAGAGACCAGGCTATGTCTTCTATGCCCAGCATTGTACACTGTGTTAAGTACTTAGTGGTTTTTCAATTTAAAGGAAATGAAAAAGAAAGGAGATTTTTGAAAATTGCTATGATAGTAGTTGACAGGTAAACCCAAAGACTACAGGTGTTAATATCCATAGACTGCTAGGAACTAGGGGGAATCACCAAGGAGAACTGTTGCACTTAGGGGGAAAATATTTTACTCATTTAACAAACATGTATCAATTATCTATTTTCTATGGAGTGCTGTAATAGGCACTGGGAAGATGTAAAATTTAGATAAGACAGTTTCTAGCTTACAGTCTAATAGGAGGATAAGATCAAAACATGTATCATCCTAATAAATAATGTTATATAATGCAGCATATTAAATGAAGAGATATGTAAAATCTAAAAGATACTAATAGTAAATCATCAGGATAAACCTAATAAATCTCTCTCTCTAGCAGGAGATAGATTAGATAGGTGACATAGATACAATGTCTTAGAAAGGTACAATATCCAAATCAAATAGATACTAAACTAAGAAGAATTATCTACTTTAAATATCATAGGATCATAGGAAGCTGGAAAGGGTCTCAGAGATTATTGAATCCAGCAATCCTCAAAAAGAGTGCCATGATAAATTTCACCAAATGTTCTATGAAATTTTGGGGTGTTAAGTGCTTCATAACCTGCTCCCTTCCACCTTTCCTGTCTTATACCTTAAACCCACTCTCCCCCATCCATGTTTTCTTCAACTTAGTGACACATGTACACAAACATTCTATCTCCAGATTCTGGGCATTTTCCCTCACTGTCTCCCATGCCTGGAATGCTGCCCCTTTCATCTCTGTCTCCTGGTTTCTCAGGCTTCCTTCAAATCTCAGTTAAAATCAAACTCTACAACAATTCTCTCCTATTCCCTCTGACTGCTAGAGCTTTCCCTCTCAAACACCTCCAATTTATCCTATATGAATTCTGTTTGTACATTTTTCTTTTCCAATTGAATACAAGTTCTTTAATGGAAGAACTTTTCTCTTTTCTTTGTATCCCAGCCTTAGCATAGTGCCTGATACATAGTAGGCATTTAATAAATACCTGTTGACTAATGTCAGTCTTGTTAAGTTGGAGAAGCCCTGGTCCTCTGATTCTAAATCCATTGATCTTTCCAGTATACCACATCACCCAGTTTGAGAAAAGCCATAGTACATTCCTCACCTTGAATTTTATCTCTCCATTAAATTGCATAGCCCCTAGTATGTGACCTTGCTGATTCTACATTCTCAAAGATTAGATAAGGTATCACCTCTGGGGTATCATGCTTAAGAGAGATATCTGGGAAATCTGGATTTCTCAAGTTGATGATCCCCAGTAGCCTTATCCTTTGAAGAGCTTACCTTCTCTCATTCTCTTCATCTGACTAAAGTCAATTTTTTTTGACTCCTTGCCCTGCGACTTTCAGAACCTGATTCACCACTATTGCTCCATTTTTCCACTTTTGAAATCCGTACCAACTACTTGAATCCCACTTCTCACCTCATCATTACCATCATTTACCATCATCTACCTTGTCATTCATAGCACACATGCATCTTTCCCCAAGAGCTAGACTTGTCTACTTTGCCTTTAAACTTCCCTTGACCCTGTGCCTACCTTGCCACTTATGAAGTTACTTCTACGTTGTACACCTTTCCTCAACAGCCTTCTTTTTCATCATAGAAGATGCCTATCTATGTATTCTTTCTTCTTTCCTTCTTTCTTATCCTAAAGGAAGTCATTCTGCTCTTTTCCAAAGCTAACTTGTGTTCTTGAATACTTTCTCTTCCAATATCTCCTCAGCCTCATCCCTTCAATTTTCCCTTTCTCTCAAATCTTCAATTTCTCTTTCTCTTCTGCCTATAAACATGCAGAGATCTCTCCTACACTAAAAAGATATTCCTCTAATCTGCCTCTCCTATAGTAATAATTATGATTTTTTTCAATCATACAATGCTTTTTAGCGTTGACAAGATCCTTTCTAAACATCTCACTTGATCTTTAAAACTGTCCTCTGAGGTATGGATTATCCATATCTTTGCAGATAAGGAAACTAAGGCACAGAGAGGCTTATTCAATTACTCAAGGTCCCCATCTGTAGTAAGTGGAAGGTCTAGGATTTGAACCCATGTCTTCTGAACATCAAGTTGAATTTTACATTTTACACTACTCCCTGGAACTATCACCTATTTCTTTGTTCCCTTTTATCATCAAGCTCTGCAAAGACTAATTTTACCTCTTTTTTCTTGACCCCCCCACTCATTTTTGAATATTATAAAATCTGACTTCTATTCCCTGCCCATTAAAAAAGGGCAACAGCTCTTTTCAAGTTGTCAGTGACCTCCCAATCACTAAGTCCATTAGTCTTTCCACCAAGATTCTTTCATTAAATCTTTTTGCAAAATACAACATTGTTGTCCATCAAGCAAACAAGCAAATGACTACTGTGTATCTATCATGTGCTAAATAGAAGATAGAAATAAAATAGCTCTCAATAATTTACATTCTGTTGATATAACTTGAGCATATGTAAGTATATAGAGAATAGATAAAAAATAAATAAAAAGTGGTTTTTGTTGGGGACATGTAATTGGCTGGGAGGGAACCAAGAAAGACTTTGTTGGGAAAGTAGTATTTGAGCTAGTTCTTGAAGGAGACACAGAGGTGATTCTAGGTATAGGGGGATAGAAGTTTTCATGGTCAGAATGAAGATGAAGTGCAAGAAGACCAGTTTGTCTGGGTTGTAGAATGATGAAAAGAAAGTCCAGAATGTGAAAGGTTTTTTAAGGCCAAATAGACATTTGTATTTAAGAAGCAATAGAGAACCACTGGAGTTTATAGAGAGGAGTAACTTTATCAAATCTATATGCTGTTTGGCAGCTATAGATTGAAGAGAGAAAAGACTAATCAGGAAGTTGAGTGGTGAGAACTTGAGCAAAGGTGGTAGCCATATCAGTAATGAGAAGGGATTGGAGTGAGAGATGTAGAAGTAGAAATGACAAAATTTTTCAACAGATTAGATGTGGTGGGCAAGGAAGAATGAGGAGTTAAGCAAGGATAATGCTAAAATTATGGATCCAATAGACTGGAAAAATAGTGTAGCTCTCAACTATAAGAAGAAAGGTTCAAAAAAAGGGATGAATTCAAGGGAAAAGATGAGTTCCATTTTTGGACATGTGCTGTTCAAGATGTTTAGAAGACACTCAGTTGGAATTGTCCATTAGCAGTTGGTGATGTAATATGGGAGCTTGGAAAAGACTAGGGTTTGAGATGTGTATCTCCATTTCCTCCATTTTGAAAAGTTCTTGGTTTTCATAATATTATGCTTTCAAAGACATTTCTTGTTTGGCTCCTGTACTGGTTCATCTGTCTACTAAATAAGTAGGTAATTCCATTCTCTCCTTCCTCCAAGTCATCCTGTACATCACTGTTAGGTAAGGAAATCACCAGTGAACCTAGGGCAGAGGTTTGAATCTCAGCTCGAATATTAACTAACTGAATGACTGACATTGGAAAATTCACTCAACATCCCTGGTCCTCAGTTTCCTCATCTGTAAAATGTGGGGCTCAGAGTTGATCATCTCTAAGAACCTTCTTTAAACTTTGACTCCTACTTTCCATTGTGGAAATCTCTCTCCTTATATTTTCAAATCTTGTTAAAGGGGAAATGACCCGATGTGTTTCTCCTTTACTAACTAATATGATCTCTTTAATATCTCCCAAACCTTTCAAAGCTATTTCCTTAGAAATGGGAGTGTAGGTTTTGCCAAAGGGAAATGAACTTGAACCCCAAAGGTTGAGTTAGAATTCTGAAGTTTCAAACTGACATTTCCATGCAAGCTTCCAGGTCTGGCACAATCCCATCCCAGGGAAGAAGTGCTCCGGGCCAGCTTCTCCTCACTCCCACAGCTGTCATTCATTCAGTCCCACCGGGCATTTTGACAAATGCCTTTGCTAATTACTTAATCACTTTGGCCTGCACAAATGTGGGGATATTTTCCTTAAAGAAAGGAGAACCCCATCCAACCCACACTGATCCACTCCCAGCCCTGAAAGTAACCAGCTTAAATCCCATTAAAGTATTTGAATAACTAAGCCCTCCCACCAGTCAAATTAACTTAAATACATCATAATACGAGAAAGCAGACTCACAAAGAACTCTGTTTTCAAAAGTGAGAGGTAAACCCCACACTTTTTTTCATGCGGATTTTCCTAGGCTTTATCCCTTTCAGTTTAATCTTTTGTTTTCCCAGTCTTCCGTTTGAAAGAGGTCTCTGTCATAATTAAAATAAACTTTAGCTTAATTAAGGAAACAATTAGCTAAAGCTGTAAAAGTGACCAACCCCTGGAATTCACCAAAAAAGAGAATGACTCACCAAACTTGAGTCTGTGGACTAGTTATCTGGGATGCTGGCACTGGGTGGGGAGAGTGGACAAGATAAATTACCGAGCTCATCAGAAGCCTTTCCCAGCTCTAAGATTCTGTGAATGTCTTTTGCAGGCCAACAAGCTCTCCCTGAAGCCATTAATTTGGTCCTCTGGTATGCAGCAGACCCACCCACCGGATATATCTTCACAGAATAAATGGAGATAGCCTTTTGCACCCACTCCAGCGAGTATAGACAACCAAACTTCCAAGCCCAATTCTAGGCTCAATGCTGAAAATTCATCAAGGATCTTGAATAATCCAAATGAGCAACTCTTATTGATCCTATTCACCTGGTAATTTCCAGGTTTGAAGGGTTGGATTCAGTTATCTCCAGTCAGGGAGTAGTGAGAAAAGCATGGGATTGGGACTTAGACCTGGATTCCAGTCAGCTCTCTGTCTTTACACAGCTATGTCACACTGACTAGATATCCCTTCTCTGAGTAGTTTGCGGATTGAATACCTCCCTTTAAGCAAGAAGGTCTGACCTCTGACTGTGGCTATTTAACTTCTTAGATCTCTGAACAATTCTCTGGAAATTGTGAGCTTTTAAAAAATATATTTTTTGATAACTACACTTCAATATAGTTTCTTTTGTAAGCATATGACAAAGCACTCCAACAAAGATTCTGACCTGCACTGATAGGAGTTTCTTTCCCTGGGAAGAATAGTGTTGCTTTCAACTAGAAGAAGAAAAGTTAAAAAAAAAAAAAAAAGACAGATTTAAGGGAAAAGATGAGTTCTATTTTGGGACATGTGCTGTTCAAGATGTTTAGGAGACACCCAGTTGGAATTGTCCATTAGCATTTGGTGATGTAATATGGGAACATACTGGTTATGTCAACCAGTATGTTTGGTGCTAGAGATGCAAATATAGAGTATGAGATAACAGATCTTATTAGATGTAATAACAAAATTTTGTATTTAGTGGACCCATCCTACTTTGGAAATAAGCCAATGAAACCGTAATCCAATTCCTATCCCTATTATCCTCAAGACCTCAGTTTTCTATTCTGTAAAATGCCAGGAGATAAATGTCTGAAATTCTCATAGAAATGCCAAGAGATAAATGTTTGAAATTCTCATAGAAATGGCAGGAGATAAATGTCTGAAATTCTCATAGTTCTGATATCCTATGCTCTGTATTTGGGTAAGGAGAATTTAAGTTAAATTAAAACTTCCCAAGTGGGCACAATGCTGATTGAATGTGATTCAGGCAACCCGTCAGCCTTCCCTGAGCTCCCTTTTCATTGGATTCACATTCTAAAGAATGGGCATCCTGTGCATTCTTCTGGGTTCTTTAAAGACCAGCTGAGTAAGAGGATGAATTGCAAGGGGAGGGGAGGAGAGGAGGAAGAAAGGAGAGGGAAAGGAGGAGGCTGGATTACCTGTTTACAGTAGCCCTCAGGGAGGTAGCTTTGTGGCTGGCCCATTTCTAACTTGAAACCCTTCGTGAAATATCACACCTACTTGCAGATGCCATTAAAGCAGGAAGAAGCAGAGACAATTGATTTGAGGTCCTGGAAAAATACCTGCAATAGCCCTGGAAAGTTCATTTTCGAATTACTGAAACAATTCTTATGGGAGGCAGTAAAGGTTGTTTTCAAAGCTTCTCTAAATCTCCAAATTATACTGAGGGGTAATAGAAAGGCTAAGCAGAGGGGTGGTTATCTCCTTAAAGAAAGCAGAGCCTTTCATGGAGAAGATCTGATAGGGACAAAAGACAATAGGA